>JAUTBZ010141984.1:0-12690 GCA_032361785.1 Lepetodrilus galriftensis | reverse complement strand
CTTCTGCCTGTTCGGGCACTTTACGGAATACAGCTCTTCCAGAAGATCCTTCTGTTTTAGGAAGAGAGCCAAATCGCACGGGGCTCAGGTTTCAAGGTTTTGAGAGTATGTCACATGACTGCGAAAATTCAAATAAAGCACCTGGCTGACTTTTCTCCAGCTACCGGTGCAAGTGATGCATGTTGGCTAGAACTGTAGCCTAAACAGGGCATACCAAACCTAGCTGTTTAGGGAAAAGAAACACCAGGGGTCCTATTCTCGAAATGTTTTTACGATCGCAAGACAATCTTAGCGATACTTATAGTATGGTTACGAACTGTTCCTAGGCTAAGAAGTTTGTAAGTACGTTTTTTTAAGAGTTTTTTTAAGAGTCGTATTGCACTTTCATCAGTTTAAAGTCAACATTACATCCCACATCTCCCACTTATATTTTGCATTTTTATCGTTGCATATGGGTGAAATATTTCCGCTGTAACATAAAGATTTAAATTCAATCCCACTTATTTTACATATTCAGTTTCTGTTCAGTTTCAGTCGGTACAGCCAGGTACGACGGCAGTGTTGGGGACGATGCTGAAGACGACAACGTTAACCTGCTGTACGATCCCAGCCTCAACTGCTACTTCGATCCCGTCACGAGAAAGTATTACGAACTGAAGGGATCTCCGGGAATCGGTTGAGATGTCGGGAATCGGTTGAGACGTTGGGAATCGGTTGGGACGTCGGGAATCGGTTGAGACATCGGTCAGAAGTCTCCCCAGTACAGTATTACCATAATCTAATCATCAGCTCTCCGTGAGAATGAAGGAACCCGCACTTTCTGTCACGTAAAGAAAAATGGTATTTTCAAAGGATAGGCAGTGCAAGTAGACGTAATATCTGGTGACATAAACTGGTCAAAAATCGAAATGCACAAAAATCCAATGTGACGTCACAAATCCACTATGATGTCACAAACAAACGTCACGATCCAGACATATTTAACCTGTCACCGGAAATAACATTAGACGAGACTTGCACTCGCTATTGAGACCTTGCATGTGACGTCAATCAATACGTCACAGAGCATTGTGGGTGGCAAGACAATGGGAATTTCCGTCGTTGCTCACATCATCACATTGTTTTCTGCCACCCAAACCGTTTTCCGCCACCCAACGATTGTTCCGTGCAAGACCTCAATTGGTGACGAGACGTTTGTACATTGGAAATGTTACGACTTCCCAATGCCAAAATTGAGATTCCTTCACATGCAAATTAACCAGGTGACTTCTTGTATTCAGGGACGAGAATGTGAAATTGTGTTTTCAGCTGAAACAGTTGTGATCCATGACCAGGTTTACGATACGAGATCGAGACCTGAGCTTCAAAATCTGTCGAAAAGATTCTCATCCGTCGGTATTGCCCAAGGATTTCATAAAAGAAATGGCATAACTCGCATCGTCTCGTATGGGTGAAATATTCCAGCTGCGATGTAAAGCACTGATTCAATTTTTCAACTTTCCAAACTTAGTAATGGTGTAATCTATGGCTGAGGTTGGAAGTACGGTTACCTTCGTACAGGAAAAGTCCAGAGTAAAAATGACAGCTTGTAATTCTATGCAGTGTGTCCATTTACCCAACCATGTAGTGAGTGTCCTGTGTGTGTACCAATAGAGGGAGTGTACTTTGGATGCTTTCGTTACACACTAAACACGTGTTGGTGTGGTGTGTTATGTGTCACTGCCAAATCTTACCACCAGGTGGCACTGCCCAGCCTTACCACCAGTATTTCGTCCATCTTGTCACTGAACTGTGCGTGATTTCCACTTCATAACACTATGCCAGTTCTGCCGTGATCAACAATGCAATATAATACTGATCAAAAGAGTGCAGTGAATGTAATAAAATATTTATTAAAATTATACGCCGAAAAATACTCAATAAAATAAGTTACAGGTCAGTAAAGAAATTTTGTGGAAAAGTTGTAGATCTTCGGACATTCTTTGTTGTTAAATTAATACATAGGTACATTTATTCGTCCAAAAGGTCTACTGGCCATTACTTCATTTTATTGAGTATATCACAGGGTCCCGTTCAATAGAATGATCATAGCACTAGGCGTCGTAACGGAGGATCATGCAGATTGTAGGATTCGAATCCGAGTTGCTGAATTGGGAGTCCAACGCTCTACTGAACGAGTCAAAGGCGGTAACCCTGCCGGCCGAGACCGGTAGGAGCATCATATATCACACCCAGCTACACATACCTAGCAGCTTATAACTCGTCTAGAGCTACATTTGTTCCATAGAGGATGGAGCCATTCTAAAGAACGATCATAGCACTATATGCGAGTTGTAGTTTGCTGTACATGTATTGCTATTCTCATAACGTTACGCTCGTCGCCTATGGGCAAGATATTCCCGCTGCGACGTAAAGCATTAATTCAATCAATCGTAACTTGCTATGAGCATTCTGTGGATCGCAACCCAGGATTCTGGTGAAAATATGGATTGATGTCGGTTGTCCTAAAAACATGCTTCATCTAAGTATAAATGTTGTACCCAGATGTATCCTGTATTTTTCCCGGAATTAATATGTAAGTAGTGAATGGCCAGATAGCATGTAAATAGTTGGTTGTGATCAGATGAGAGTGTCTATACTGCTTGTATATTTGTATATTTGAAATGAGTCTTTTGCTCATAAAATATTGAAATGAAATTGTCATGGGTTTTGTCTTCATTTTGTAATAGTTCTCAATTATGATATGGATGTGTTGGAAACAGGTACTTGTTATTGGTACCGTATTTCCATTATTACGCATTACTTGTCTAAAAATAAAAGTTGCATATGGATGACGAAAAAAACATATTCGATCAAAACTTTTCTAAATAATGAATACGTTTGGTGGAAGAAGAATAGTTTTCTTGTTTATATGTCCACCAGTTTCTTCTCCACAGTTCTTTTGACAAGCACACAAAACAAACATTTCCATACAAAACAAAATATATTTATATAAAATACAGAGTACATATACTGACATTGTAGTTGATTCAATGAATCCTGTTGACAATAGTTACTATATTTTCATGAAATCGTCCAACAGCCATTGGAATATGTACATTTTGGTCCGACCTTTGGCAAGAACATGAACCCAGAAATACCGTAATGTATTCAGTCTTATGATGACTTCATATCATACACACCTAACCATTAACCCTCTCCATATTGAAGGCAACCTGGAGATGCCCTAAAGAGCAGCACCCATGTCTAATCCAGCAGGGAAAGGGTTAAACAGCATACACCAGAGTATCATTTCTCAAAACTCTCGTATCTACTACGTGACCATAACACTCTCATGGTCATTTCTTATTCATTGCGATCAGGGTATCGTTTCTCGAAGCTCTCTTTGCCGCTAAGGGACCATAGCACTCTCTTAGCAATGCATTAGCTATCGGCAAAGAGAATGCTATGGTTCCTTAGCAGCTAAGAGAGCTTCGAGAAACTATACCCTGGTACTTATGATATTGCTATGGTCTCGTAGTGGATAAGATTGCTTCGAGAAATGATACCATGAACAGATTTGTAAATATTTTTAGATTTGGAAATGTGGTACTTTCATCAGAGATAATATTATATCTTAACAACTGTGTTATACATTTGCAATGCGATACATTTTAAATACATGATTTTAATCAAAGATGAATTGCATATTTAAATGACTTTGAAATCTCATTCAGCATACACCAGAGTATCGTCTTATTCCAGCAAATAAATATAACAATTACTATATATAGTATTTACATGTGTTAATATTTATGTACAGTTGAGTATTTAACTTCATCTGGTCCCATTCATCTTTGGCACATATCGGATCCTATCGGTACTCCTGATTATATTTGGTAGTCTTTGTTTCAAACAAGGTACAATTTATTACCCTGAAAACTTTCCTTTCCTTTTATATGATGGTCTGCCTCTGAAATAAATGAAGACATTTTGTTAATGAACTGGGTGAGTGAGTGAAATTAACGTCACTGTGGGAATCTTTCACCCATTTGCGACGATATATTAGAAGTAGGAATAGAAGGTGTAATAGACGAGTATTGACTAGATACCGGTACTAGGATGTAGCGTAGTGGTAGAACGTTGGACTTCGGAGCCAAAGGTTCCAGGGTCAAATCCCGCCCTGGGGACCCGGCATCAATGTTCACGAAAGTTACCTTTCTGACGTGGTATTGATAGGATGCCCTGTCTGTAGTGACAGTTTAGGGCAGGAGTGAGCGAGTGAATATGGAGTTTAACGTCGCTGCGGGAATCTTTCACCCATTTGCGACAGGACAGGATTAGGGCAGGAGGAAACCTGAAACATCTGTAGCACTGAATGTTGCAGTAAACCTGTGAGCATAGGCTGGTACTGACAGACCAAGGATGATATCTGAATTGCCACTACCCGGTATATATATTCATAAAAAGTGATTGGTTTTCTTAATATACAGCAGTATGGTAGTAATTATGTTTCATACTAATTATTAGCAAATAATTAACAACAACGTAAATGTTTTATTCAACCCAGTCTAGTCAATCGTAATAAATTATGAGCTGAAGAAATCCATGCACCCCAATCCATGAGATATTGAAACACTCACGAAATAATTTCTATTTTATCTATGGCCCACTGGTCGAAGCCCGCGCCGTCGTGGATGGGCTGCCACCATCTGAACTGAGTTCCGGTGACCTGGGCGTCAGTCGGCACGTCGTACGCCAGACGTCGCGGGATCATGAAATCCTGGGGATCATGACGCGCCAGTAGTTTCCAGTTCGAACCCTGCGATCAAATTTCAGCCATAAAATGTAAAAATTCAATAACCGCAATTCTAACCCTCTCCCTGCTGGATTAGGCACAGATACAGCCCTTTAGGGCATCTCTGGTTGTTCAGCGTGGAGAGGGTTAACTGGGTTCCAACTGTAACTGGTATTGTGATTGGTACTGCCGGATACTGTTGTTTGTATTGGTATTGTCTTTATATTGTCATTTGTAATGTTTGTCATTAATGGTTCTCTATTTGCCAGCAGGTCTTTATATGCCCCCAAATCCATATAATGTCTGGATAATACTTGCTTGAAACATACAGCATATAAAGCACGACTGGGGGCATTTAAATCCCAGCGTGTGGAACAATTTGAAGTGGAACTGCTTTGAGATATTTTGTAAATATATGTGCCTTGCATGGAACTTTAACAGAATCACTCCTAGAGAATGAATGCATGTATGCTACCGATTGTGCTAACAATGTTAACAATAAATCCTGTTGTAATTTTTTAACTGAACAACTGGGAATATTTCTACTATGATACAGACCTTATCAATGCTGTACTGCAGTAAAACTCCTCTGTAATTGGCCCCGTTTCCCAGCTTCACGTTGCAGTCATCTGTCTGTGCTCGACACCCAATTTGCATCACAAATATTATTTTACTGCAACACAAAAGAAACGGGAGTCATTGATATCCTGTACAGAGTGAGCAAGTTATGTCACAGCTGGAATCTTTAACCAATATGAGACTTATCAAAAGCTGCCTCCCAGCTCAATGTGTGTCATTCATACCGGGTATCCCTATTTAGCCTCCAGAGGTCACGGTAATTTAACAGACCAAGGTCATTTCAGGTCATTTAACAGACCAAGGTAATTTAACAGGTCAAGGTCATTCAACAGAGGTCAATGTCATGTTCACGGTCATTTAGTTGAGGTCAAGGTCATGAACTCACACAGCTGCTGTCAGGTCCAGCTCGGCAGTCACGGCCTGTCGTGTTCCACAGTCGTTGAAGTATAGGGTCTTGCCGTGTGCAAAGGGAAGGAGTGCGCCACAGCCAAACCCGATACCTCCCCCTGTGACAGTAGCCCAGTGTGCGGAGAAGATGCCGCCTTCGAAAGACTCGTACATTCTGCTGGGAAGGTCTCGTCGTCTCGGCTGACAAGAGGGACCTGAAGTTTAAATAAATCAGTTGTTAATTAATTAAGCCAATTAATTAATTAATTAAAAATATTTAACTATTTATTTATATCTAGTTTAATATTATTAGTATTTATTTTAAAGATTTTAGTACATCTTCTTTACAATACATATATTACAATAACCTAGCTCGGAGTTTCAAATAAACACAGAATAGACGTGTGTGTCAAGTGTGAAAACACAATGAACAACTGAGGTGCTGTAGTGATTATAATTTGTGTTTACTATCTATTTTACATTACATGTCTGTTACAACCACTGTAAAGTATTCTGGTATCTGTGATAAGCATTTTAATAGCATTATACTATACTACATATGCTTTCACCTTTGGTACGTGCATGCATATTCTGGCCTAAGCTGGCTTATTACTATTATTAAGTAGTTCCTACCGTAGTATCCTTTATCACAGACACATCGACCATCGACACAGTCACCGCGACCTCGGCAAAGCTCCGTACACTTCTCTCCTACGTAGATGTCGTCTAGAGCCCAGCCAGCTGACACGGAGTCTGGAGTCGACTGGATCCATCGGAACCGAGTCGATCTGAAAACAATTGCAAAATTATTCATAATAGTTATATTTATTATATAAATGTATCACGAAAAGAAATATTGAATGAAAAGTGTAGTCCAAATCTCGAATCATTAAGATAATCATAAATTAAAATAAAAAATTATGGTAGTTTGTAAGGTACAAGTTTATCCAATCTCTACCGGTAAGTAAAGCAACTTGATAGTAATAGTGAGTTTCAAAATTGTACATTTCTGAAAGATAAATGGACAGAAAAGGGTCCATTCATGAAAAATAAAACACATTAAAATGAACAAAAATGGTGACTGTATTTGAGTGACACTTACTCTGAGAAGATCGATGGTTGGACATGGTGACTCGCGTCCAGGTCGGGTAGTCGGACAGCTGGTAGTGACACTTACCCTGAGAAGACCCTGTCAGGTAGCTCCATGGTGACTCGCGTCCAGGTCGGGTAGTCGGACAGCTGGTAGGTGCTGGGCTGGTGATGAACCTGGGGCCGACAGTCCATGTTCTGGTTGTCAGGGAGACACAGCGTCTGTATCAGCAGCCAGCGACCGGACTTGGGGTTCTTGTTGTACTCCAGACGAACAGGAGCGTGACTCTCGCACACATTGTAGTGCTGACTGCATCCAACCACAACCTAAACACGTACAAATAGTAAGTACTCTGGCAAAAAGTAAAAGCTAATTTGAGCAGTTACTAGTATTCTGGATATTTGCGTTATCTAAATGTATTATAATAATAATATTATAAATAATAATAATAATAATAATAATAATAATAATAATAATAATATAAATAATAATAATTTTAATTTTTTTCTAAAGCCTTATTTTCTGTTTGCTCCATGTATTAGAAATACTTCAATTCTACTATTCTCACTTTTTATGTTTGCTCCATGTATTAGAAATGCTTCAATTCTACAATGCTCAATCTACTGAAATGCATACAAAACCATGACGCTACGTTCCTACCTTGAACTGCAGCATGTATCCCCTCTGTACAATCAGCTGGTTGGTGGTGAACGTCCGCACTCCCAGACCTTCCTGGTACGACATCGCCGCGTCATCCTTGGAGCAAACGCTCACCTCCACCTTGCCGTGTGGGCTGAACTCGTAGGCAGAGCTGTCATCTTGCTGTCAAATACAGGAAATAGAAGAGACTCAGCTGACGTAACAATGGTAATAATAATAATAAAATAATAATAATAATAATACAAAAAAATAAAATAATAATAATAATAATAATAATGCATATTTATGGTATGTTATGTTGATGACAGACTCAGCTGACGTAACAATGGTAATAATAATACTAAAATAATAATAATAATAATAATAATAATTTAAACAAATATTTCTTTGAAAAATAAATAAATATTAAAATGAAAATGTATATATCATTGCATGACATCCATCTTAAAGTTCAAATCTGCTGAAATCAATTTAATGATGTAAGGACCCTATCTCACACCGCCCCAATGTCGGTCCAATTACTGTCAGTGTGACAGCTAGAAATCATCCCAGTGTACGTTAAGCTAAAGAGACCACTATCTGTAGTAAGGAGTCACTGAATGGAGACACACGTTGAGCAACAGTGAGCACTATCTGTAGTAAGGAGTCACTGAATGGAGACACCTACCTGTAAGGAGTCGTTGAAGGAGTGGACAAACTTGCTGGGGTTAATCTCGGTACCTCCTACCAGCACGTTGTCTATGGCCCAGAGTGGCACTTCAGTGCTGGGGTCAGAGGGCAATGGTTGCCACCATCGGAAACGCGTGCTCTCTTTTCTTGCCTCTATCGGCAAGGGGAGGTAATCCATGTGAGGTGTCAAGTATTTGGTGTAGTCAAGGATGTGTAGAGTAGTCCATGTGATTCCTGTCGGAAATAAAAAATTACCTTCGTGATGGGCAACACGTTGATGTTATTCTTTAATAAATTAAGATTATAATCTGCATATGACTTGAATGTTTATAAGATAGTCATTCTTATGAACTACTTAACATAAGAACAGTTCGTAGCCATACTATCAGAATCATTTTGAGAATAGACGCCCTGACGTTTATGCTAATTTGCTTGCAGACTCAACTGTTCCTATTGGACGTGACATTCTTACCTCCATCGCTGGAGAAGTCCAGTATAACGCTGTGATCTCTGGAGCTGGGAAGGTAACACCCAGGTCTGATGCTCTGGCCTCCTATCATAGCCGTGTACTGCAAGAATCTAGGAACAAGCAAGAACCTGTGTATAGCAAACCAGCATAGCATGTCAGAACCTTCTTATAATTACTTTGAATTGGGGTACAGAGTCGTTTAGATGTTGCAGTTTTCCTCCTGCCCTAAACTTACAAGCTATCTTGATAAAATTAAATTAAAAAAGTATACTAACATTAAAAACAAAAAGAAATGATCTTATTTTTAAACATTTTAAAAATATCTTGATGGCGGTTCTACCCCCCCACCAAAAAAAAAGAAGAAGAAGAAGATTATTTCACTGTGTTTTGTGGCTTGGTAGCCATATGGATATTGTGGTGTTCCTCCTGCCATAAACTCACAAGCCATGATATCTTGATAAAATAAAAATAATAAAAAATAAAATAAAAATAGAATTTGAATAATAAAGATTTTAATAAAAATTATATCTTGATAGCGGTTCTAAACCCAAATTAAAAATAAATAATAAGAAGAATATTTCACTGTATTTTTTGGCTTGGTAGCTTTACAGCAGTAAAGCTGTGAGCACTAGCTGGTGCTGACAGACCCAATGATTATAACATAACTGTATTGCCACGGTCATTGATACCAGCGTATCGTTTCTTGAAGCTCTCACTATATCTACTACGAGACCATGAGGACTCTAGTAGCCACATATCTAATACATGGCTCCTAGGACAATGCCAGAGCAATATCATTACTGCTTTACCCAGGAGGGACCAGGATAATCAGAGATGGAGGTCTACCTGGCATTCCGGAGGTCCAGGTCCCGGGTGACCGCCTGTCTGAGTCCGGGTCCGTCCAGGGTCAGTGCCGTCCCCTCCACCAGGGTGGAACACGCGTCTTTGACCCCACCTGACTGGACAACTGACCACTTGGCGTAGTTCACGCCGCCCACGTCGAATGTGTCCTTCATCTGCGTCTGGATCAAATTATGTGAAAATGTTTGGATAAAATATGCTGCAGAAATGCAATTGAAGAACAAGCAAAATAGTAATTGTCATTGGTCATTGGGTATTTTCTATGATTTATAATAATATAAATAAATATGTTAATAAGAACAATAGTAATATAATAATAATATAAATAATTATGATGATGATGATGATGTTGATATAATAATAATAATAATAATAATAATAATAATAACAATAATAATAATATAATAATAACAAACAATAACAATATTAATATTGATTAATAGTAAACTAATAATAATAATAATAATAACAACAACAACAATAACCATAATAATATTAATAATAATATCAACAATAATGTCAGCAATACAAATATTAAATTAATAATGATCATAATAAAATAATAAAGATAATACCATATTCACAATTCACTGTACAGTGTATTGTAATAATATTTACAAAATCTCGGGCGACGTACATTCAATTTGTTGCTAACAGTCTTGCAGTCCTGCTCCGCGTATCCCTCGTCACAGATGCACTGTGGGTAGTCACAGCGGCCGTGTCCACCACAGAATCCCGCACATGCTGGACCGATGTAGACGTATCGAATACCCCAATGACTGTCAGACAACGAACCAGTTGGGCGCTGTATCCAGCGGAATCTCGTAGTACTGAACGGAAAGAATTTTAAAACAATAATAATGGTACTGTAATCACCGTAATAATTAACAGGTGAAAATAACATAATTAAATTTGAAGCCAATCGGATTATTAAAAAAATATGAAAATTGAAAATGATCGCTGTCTGTATATAATTAGGGACAACCAAATTAAAAAATTAAAATATGAAATAATAAATTAAGGATTTTTTTTTAAATAACAAAACATTTTGAAACAAATATTGTGTTTGAATAATTAGAAAATTACAATTTGAAAAAATTAATTTGGTAATTTTAGGCTAGGATGTTTAAAGAAATTTTCAGCGATTAATTTAGTTGTTCGAATTATTAGAGTATTTGAATTATTAGGGTAATTATGCTACCTCCTAAGTCTCAACATTGTTTAATAAAAAAAAGAAAAGGTAATAGTTTGTCATTTTCGAGATGTAGACAAAATACTAACTTTGTCACCGTCATTCCTTCCAACGGGATGACCACCCTCTCCCACTGTCCACTGGGGTCGCCATAGTACACAGACGGCATCTTGACCGCACCGCGACAGTCAGGGTCACTGACCTTACACCTGGGTCGAAGGTCGTTCCAGGTCACACCATGATCCGTGGAATATTCCAACTCCACCGGAGCCACGGACAAATTAGCAAACACCTTGCACCCGACATTTATCTCGAACTGCAGCATTGACCTTTCCTCGACCTTGACCTCACGGGTCGTCAGGGTCGAGGGTTCGTCCTCCGTGGTTCCGACGACCACGTCTTCGTCGGATCCGCAGAATTCGGCGAGGTGGAGGTTGTCGGTTGTCGGGAAGTTGTCGGTATCGAGGAGGATGTCGGTGGTGTTGACGTGGAGAAAGGTGGGGTTGTTCTGGTCGCCGTTGATGCGGACACTGTCTAGAAGCCAGTCACCTAGGATTGACTGCCCGTGGTCTGGCTGCCACCATCTTATAGCCACGCCGATACGACGTGCGTCGACGGGCAATTTGAGGCTGATGAATCTGAAAAACGATTTATATGGGTTTGTGTAAAAAATAAAAAATGTCAAGTTGTGTCAAGGTGCAAGAGGAACGCTGATCACACTTAATTAAATTATGGAGATAATACATTTTTTAATGTCGTCATTGTTAATGTCAATTAATTGCTATTTTTTATGTCTGTAAAGTGTTTTTATTTCGCAAAGTTTCACTAATATCACAACATTCTGGCTCATTAACAATGGCTGATACTGAAAAACTGAGCATGTTAGATCTTATTTATACAATATATGAAGACGTTTTGCAACATTTTGTATTTATTAGAAGAACCCATAACATCTATGCATTACACTACGACTGATGAACCATCACTTTTACTGCCAAAGTGTCGTCTTGTGGTGTGCACTACATACGTAGGATGTCGATACAGGTTATAGTAGAGTTCTGTGATGGGTGTCCAACTGATTCCTCCGTCGGTAGAGTAGTCGACCAGAACGCTCTGGTCGCGGTTCAACGGCAGTGAATGGCAGCCGAACAGGAAGAAGAACTGAATCAGCATTGCTCGGGAAAGGTCAAGGTCATGTGTGATGAGAACCCGGCTACATTTCTGCAATGGTCAAAATATAACAAAATCAATTGAAAACTGGTAAGAGGCATTTTATAGAAACAGAAGATCGAGTTAGGTACGGTAGTTTGGTGGGCTTTTTTTAAGTTTCTTTTAAAATTGGGATTTAGATCTGCTTTCAAGACAATTTCATTTTTATCATGTCTTGTCAGTTCATGGCAGGAGGAAACCCGCAACATCCACAGCGCTGAATGTTGCAGTAAACCTGCGAATATTGCAGCAGTACATATACAGCTCATCCTATCAATGGATGCCCTATTAACCCTCTCCCTGCTGAATAAAATCAAAGTGTTCTATTTCTGCATGTGATCGGCCAACTTAAGTCGCCTTAAGTCGCAGGGAGAGGGTTAATATCGCGTCAGAAAGGTAACTGGTATGGTGAACATTGATGCTGGGCTCCTGTGACGGAATTTGAATCAGAGCCTTTGGATCCATCAATGTCCACAGAAGTTACAGTTCTGAGACTGTCATGACAGATTGTAATGTTTGAACTCTCACACAGGCTCACAGCATCTATCCTTAGTTCTTCAGTACCAGCCGTTGCTTGCAGGTTTACTGCAATGCTCAGGGCTACAGGTTTTCCTTCCGCCGAAAACTAACACAGTGCATATATACCATAATATGGGGAAATAATCTTGAAAGTAAAGGCAGGTCTCAACCACAACGAAAAGAAGAAAAAAAGATTAAAAAATATATAGAGATTATTACCCGAGTGTCTTTAGATACCGTCAGTATCCTGCATTTGGGATAAGCATTGTATTATGCGA
>JAUTBZ010141973.1:0-12691 GCA_032361785.1 Lepetodrilus galriftensis | reverse complement strand
CATGCATAACGCTCTCTTTGCCGATAGCTAATACACTGCAGAAAGCTCGCTATGACCTCTTAGCGGATAAGAGAGCTTTGTGAAAGGATACCCGGAACACTACCAGAGCACTGAGGGCTCAGTGTGGACACGAGACCTTCATGATACATTACACTTCACTGGACTTTAGATCTTGGGGACCACTTTCAGAAGCTCCTCTATGAGACAGTAGTTCTCTCCGAGTACTTATACATGTATGCATCATTTATGCTACACTGCAAGGACAAGACAAAGGATATTTTCCAAATCTGTATTCTAACTTTCATTAAGCATTACTAATGATAACCAGTAGCGGTTGGGTACCAATCCATACTCCAGGCGCCATCTGATAACAGGAAATCCATCTTAGATGAAAGCTGATTTAGTACTCACGCATAAGGATCGTCCTCCGATTCTGATTCATACTCGTAGAAACTCGACTGGCTATTGGTCCGACTCAGTGGACGGGGCGGGGCCAGCAGATCTGGTGTGACTGTCAAACGTTCATACAAACATTAACGATTATCTCCCCATTTTTTTCGGCCATTTTAGTATAAAGTCTAATGATGACAGTATAAGTTTAGTGATACACGTAGGTTTGGACATGTAAATAAAAAGAATACTTTTTTTTCTGTAAACATTCACTTCAGATATACATGTGTAGATCAGGCACAATACAACTCCTTTTGCTTCTTGCGAATATTACCACCTGAACTGATGGCGCAACTATCAGGTCATCATCATTTTACTACAAACAGAGAGTAGGCTACCTGATTTGCAGGATGCCTTCCTACTCCGTGGTCTGTTAGGACTCGGGTCACGTGAGTCGTCACCAAAGCTCCTGCTCCTGCCGTCTCCGGGACTGGTGTCGTCTGATAACGCTGAAAACATCAACACCAGTGGTCAGTTTTAACTTCTGTCATCTACCTCTCGCTGCATCTCGCATAGGCCGCGTGATCTAACGGAGTTCTACCATTTCCTGGTGAAGATGCTCTCGTTGTTATGAAGACGTCTTGCGTTACTTACTGAGGATCCATCCCTATCAGTTACGTTGGTGTGTGCCTGAGGTTAATTGGTTGCCAGTTCGTCCTTGTGAAATACGTTGGTGACGAAGTAGAATTGTCACCAACGTTTTTGACAGAGATTAGTTGCCAGCATAGGGTGACGGTCTACTGCCAGAGAGATAGTGGAAGGACAGGGATGCCACTCAGGGGAACTAGACCCATTTAATTAAGTGAAGCAACTCTAAGAACTCCCAATGTTTCTTGATGGTAGATGATAAGAGAAGTAAAATACGTCACGTTTAAATAACTTATGTAAATTGTATAGCAAACTGACCAATCACGCCTACGGAAAGATATGGAATTGGCATACCTGGATCGCGTTTATCGGAGACTGAGAGGGAGGAAGACATCTTGGACACAGCACTCGTCATCTTCTTCTTTACTTTGCTGGTAAAACTGTTTCTGTGACCTACAATGATATACAGGGTACTGGTGGGGGTCGATTCAGCATGGACATGCGTTTGATTTGACTAATATTCTAATAATAATGTGCACATTCATATCGTTTAAACTCCACCTTTGAGAAAGTGTGCTCATATCATAAGTTACTAACAATGATACTATTACTAACAAGTTTACATGCAGTGATATGATACCAGGAAATGTAAGTAAAGTAATCCACGTACCTGCGTGAAAATAAGGATCGTTATGATTGGGAGGAGATCGTGGTGGACTCAGACACGGACTTTTCCTGTCGACACCTAGTAACAGACAATGAATAGATGCCAGTTAGGTATAGCTCAGTGCGTGCGCATCAGCATTTAAGTGAACACATTGCAAACTCTATATTATATTTGCGAGTAGATATCAAAGGCGTTGGAGGGAGCAAGGGTAGCCCTCCTCCAAACTAGTTATTGGTTTGGTCACTCAAGAAGCGTTGCTCTTCCTAAAGCACTGTCCATGCATACTGATCCATTCCGATGCTTTTGAACATGTTCTATATCAGACAATATGGTTTACCTTGCCAGTATATCATTCCAAATTGTACATTAATAACTAGGGTATTCTACAAAAACATAACCGTATGCTGAAGGTATGCATAAAATGGCACCGTACTTGGAGAACGTTTGAAGTGAGATCTCTGATCATTCGGCGTCACAGGAAGTGACGTTTGAATGGTGTTCGGAGACGAAGGACTCGGCTTGTTGCTTCTCTGGTCCGCCGAGGTCAAAACTGTTTCCGGGACCTCCAGTTCAGGTCGTTTCCGTTCAGGAAGTGGTGAGCTGTTGTCGTCGTGGTCTTCCAGATTGTACCACACTGACTCGTACTCGAGGTTGGCGTCGTTGAGATCTAGCAAGACCTCCCCTAGAAATAGGTCTTCACGGTCTGAGTGGCTCCATACTGTGATCTCTACTGCTTTCTGTAGTAGCTGAAGGAAAGGACGAGTATACTGTATACACCCCACCATAACTACTAATGTACAATGTACATGCATATATGATTATAACTTCTCGTAACTGTTGGGCTTCGAGTATCATAGTTCTTACAGTACATGCAGACTACTGACTACAGAGTAGACTACACCATTGCTAATGCTGGAACTAAGGTTACCCCAGAGCGATGTCATATTGTACAGGATGTCCAGTACTACAGAACTTGCAAACTTCGATAACATAAAGCAAAATACTCACCTGGCTTTCGGTAACATTGTGAAAATAGAAAGTATTATTCCATTCAGGGTTCCTCGTATCAAACAGGACTTTCGTCTCCTTTGCAGGCACCAGTCTGAAGTTAGAACGTATACTAATTTGCCATGCTTGTCTATATCCAATGTATCATATAAATATACTTAAGTAGTCAGAATATGAGAAGAAGAAGAAGAAGAAGAAGAAGGAGAAGAAGAAGAAGAAGAAGATTTTGAAGAAGAAGAAGAAGAAGAAGAAGAAGGAGGAGGAAGAAGAATCAATAACAAAAACAAGAAGAAAAATACGAAGAAATAAAACGAAGAGTAAAAAGGAAGTTGAGTAAGAAAAAAAGAAACAATAACAAAGAAGAAGAAGTCGAAAACGACGAAAACGAAAAAGTAAAATAAAGGAGGAATGCGGTTGAGGAGTAGAACAGTATTGATAACGCGCTACACTCCATGAAGATTGATGAACATGTTGAGGACAGAGGGCTACAAAGAACAAGGAATGCGTGCAGACAGTTCCAGGACCAGAAGTGTCGTGTTACCTCCTGTCAGGCAGCAAGTGGACGAGGACAAGGGGGTTGGGGATCTTCTGGTGGGACCCGCCATCCGGGAGTGACAGCTGCTCAGCACTGTGGATGGTGATCTCCAGACGCTCGGTGGACGGGAGGTAGTTGATACGCGTCAGAATACGCCCGGTGATACGCCGCGTCTCTTTCTTCATCTCGATCTGACGTAGCAAAACGAAAAACGAAATGAAAAGATAAATAAAAAATAAACACAATTTAAAAAAAAGAAAAACACCAACAATTGAAAACATATTTGTTTGACCATTCATTCCAATTCAGCGCAGCAACAGACCATCGTATAAACCATTTACCTTTATTTGGCATTAAAACACGATAGTTTTGAGAATTATATGACAGTAGCATGACTACACTAATATTACCGGTGTTTTTGGGAGCATGCGCCGTCGTGGTCTTGTTGGCAAGCTATCTGGAGGTATGGATGTCATTGGCTCTCGACCGCTTGCTAAATCCTCCGATACTGGAAACACAGGTAGATTAGTACGTATTAAAGGACGGATACGTACACGGACCAGCATACTGTATGCCAGACAAGACTAGTACTAGTATTAGATAGCAGGACATGCATCCGGATGTTAGGATCCACAGGTAAAAGTGCACAGTGGAGTACAGAAATATATCAGTATTAAATTACACACACAACTAATATATCACTGTGCACTACTATATACAATTACTATATCAATATTGTAAATTACGATATCACTGACTATCTAATAGCTATATTTAACACTCATCAATATACACTTTAAATTTATCTTTCTTCATAAGACTGATGTTAAGCTGACGACTACCCAGACTCACCGATTCTTTGCAGTTTTGGACTCCTAGAGTCTTCCGAAAATCTGAAATTACAAGCAAACATACGGTGAGACTCCTCAATAAGTCACGATGTCATTCTTCAATTTACGAACGCCAATGATTCGCCCTGATGTACGTCCCTAGTGGGATTTGCTCGTTACACTGCTAATCTGCCAAACGACCACGGACCTGTAGAAGGAGACCCGCCCGACATCATCACTTTTTCTTAATCCTACCATTAGCTGCTCAGCTGGCGCAGTACTTGCTCTCCGCCCTGTAATCCTTTGACAGGTCCATTTGCACCGCGGCGCGGCGAGCTTTATAAGCTATCCTTCTATCTGATGATCTTATCATGTTATAGACATGAGGAGGAGGAACCCATTGTATAGACAAGGGGATTCATATACGTGCTATGGACAGACAGAGTAAGCAATGTCATGTTTAGATACAGAGATCGTCGCAATAACTGTTGTAAACCGTGGAAGTAACACGTGTTAAATAGACAGGAAGTCAGAGGGATTAGCACGTGTTCTAGACACACGAGTAACATATAGCAGATACAGTCCTCCACTAAAGTACATGCAAACCATGTGTATATATTCATATTCCTTGGGTAATAGAAAAGATAGTCCAACACCATCAAAACCTAACCACACTCGGGCGTCTCAGGATAAAATCTTTTGTGGTCACCGCTGATCAGCTCACTCAATAACATCCACCAATATAGAGTTGGTTCGACATCAGAAATCACGCTGCTTTCTGTAAGCGATTCTGTTGTATCGTAATGCATCTTTTGTTTTACGTATTTCCAGTGGAGCGTGAGATTGTTCTGCTCTACTGGCGTCATGCAATCATTGCTAACATCCATATTTGATTGACACTAATAACTGTTCTGCGAGAATGAAGAAATTCATACCGCGGATATAAATAATACCGCACAGATTATGCATACGATTTTGGCTATAATTAACAACTAATTTGATCATAAGACTATTCTGGTTTGACAGTATGACAGGACAACTGCACTGGTTGGACACGGACACATTGCGTAAATAGTTTTGACGGATGTCGTAAAGTGAAGGCTGCGACAGTGGGTGGGTGGGGAACTACGTGCTTGTCAGGAAGAAATGCTGACTTTTTATAATCCTGTGGGCAAAAGTGACTGTAGTGGGTGGGTTGGAGGGAAAAGAAAACACATTAAATCATACTGAACTGACATATCGGGGATGTAAACAATCCTTCATAGCGATGTACCTTGTTTTATATTTTGTTTTATATTTTGTTTGTATAACTTCAGTCTACACTAAAGCATTTCTTTCTCTGAATAATATGCATACATGCATACCAGTAACTGATTCTTATTTGTATATTATATATATTTTAGGAGAATATTTGTTCTCTCCAGTTTTTAATGGAATTATATATAACTACATGTACATGTATGTGATACATCTCGTTTAGGCCGAGACTCTAGGGATGACACATCTGGGTATCGTTTCCCGAAGCTCTCGTATTCCTATGAAACCGTTAACTTTTTGCACGATTCAATTCAATTATGTCTTTATATGTAGTGATACAGTTGTTTTACTTATATTATAGTCGCTTATTATGGCTTATATTTACTATATAAACAGTAATTAATTCACAGAACACCTGATATCCTGGGACCATCTTTTAATACTGCCTGAGCGTGTTTTAGCCTCGATCATCCAGACTACCTGGCAGCTGGATAAATGTTTGTGTTCTATTCAAATAGTCAGGTGATCGAGTCTGGTATTGTCACGACATTTGCGATGAAACAGGATTATGTTCCACTTCTTTGACTGAAAATAGTTTTAAAAACAAGTAGATACTAAGATAATCTGTCTGTTTAATTTTGGAAACGGCTGTATTATAGGCCTACTACGATTACCTCACACAGCTCAACATGTGACCACTGACCATGTGGTTATGTCTGCAACGCCATTATTACCTTTTGTTCATGTGTCTATGTATGACCTTGACCTGCACAACGCTTCCTGATTGGTTGATAATTTCACGTGTTTCTTCGAACGTAACGTCAGTCAGCGCTACGCCATTCCATTCTATGATCTGATCACCTACAGAAAGCCAAATAGAAGACAGGCACGTGATACAATGGAAAACAATTTGCAGGAATAAAAAACGATCGCATCATTGGCGCCAATATATATATGACTAGTAGTACTGCATGGATGTTTCAGTGTCATGTATATACAATGATCAAACGTATGGCTTACTACATGCACGCCGATATTAGTGGAAAGGAACTATGAACAAGATAAGAGTAATAACCAGCTGATAACACGTTTGGTAACGGACTCTTTTGATTACAGTTGAACTACATAATATAGCCATACCATCGAACCGCACGATAGCATTCTCCTGATAGTCGAGATGGACCCACTGTGACCTTACCCTTTCTTATCCGACCTTGGACATCTGCCGGACCACCCTTCGTCACCATGACAACGAATGCTCCCAAAGTTGAGTCTTCGCATTCCTTTCCACCAACCACGCGCATTCCCATACCTTTGACTGTGAAACAAACATTCCCATACCATTGGCATTGACTGTGAAACAAACACACATTTACCATTGACTGTGAAACAAACATTCCCATACCATTGACTGTAAAACAAACGTAAAATTACAATTTACTGTGAAATAAACATACATTCAATATTTATTGTAAAGCAAATTCCCGTCCAATATTCCATCAATCTGTAGAACATTGCAGCAATATTGTTATTTATTATTATTATTATTATAGTTGATGTTGTTATTGTTATTATTATAATATTACGCTTTGATGAGGGTGTATACTCACGTCGATTGCTATGGTCGGAGGTGTCTCTATGGAGGATTATTTCATGTGGTTTACTCGTTTTCAAAGCACCTGTGGAATTAGTCCGAGATGAAAGTCAAAGAAAAGCAGTGGCATGTGTGCTATTATTGTAGGTTATAATTCTGTAGGTTTTCATGGTCCATTTAACGCAAAGGAGTTATTATAGTGAAAAATTAACTGAGGGTATTTTACTCTGATAATGCTCCAATCCATCCGAACAATATACCAGTTGTAGATTGGAACTTTCAATCAGTTTAATTTTATATGACTGATTCAGTGTAGGCGAGTGAGTGGGTATGGAGTTTAGGTGGATACAAACTAATTCATTCAGACAATGGCCAAGCTGGCGGTTGGATCCGTGCTCACAATTTATCAATTAGAAATAATAACTTTAAGTTTCTCACATTCAACAAACAATTGCAACCGAAGGAGTGTAGACCTGGACATTTTCAAGGCTTACCTAGTCGTCTCATCTTGCAGTCATCAAACGGGCTAATGAGTTCGCACTTCTGCAATGTGACACGTCTGTTGAGTATTTCTGCCCTGACGTGGTATGTTTTGACGGCGTGAACTGGACTGAGAGAGTTGTTGACGACCCGCACAGGCTGGGGACTGGTGGTCCGAGAGTCTGAATGTCTAGTGTCCGACATAACGCTGGAGGAACTGCTGCAGTACACTGCATTCTGCCGCTTGATTTTACTGATGAGAGTCGGAGAGCAGGCGCCATCTGACATACTGCTCTCCTTCGTTGCATAGGACACACCGCTAGTCGTGTCTGACGAGGACCCGTCTACCGTCCCCACTGATATAGACCGTCCACGGTCCCTCAGACTAATCCTAGAAGCTCTACGTTTGCGCAAGCGAACACTGTGGGCTCTTCCGAACTTCTCACTGTCGGAATGAGCTTCGAATGATTGTTCGTTCTCATGCAGAGACGTCTCGGAAGAAATGGTGGATAAGACGTCGTCCGCAGATCTGCCTTCGAAAGTGCTCCGTCGTCGTAATCTTCTCATTTGCCGTCGTTGCCGCGACTTCCTGCGTTCGTACATCCAGTTCCGGTCATTTCTGTCTGCTTCTTCGTCGTCTTCGTCATCGTCTTTTCGGATCACGTGACTCACCGGAAGACTTCTGCGCCTGGGTTTCTGATCTTGCGATTCTTCGTTATCATTTCCGGTATCACCGGATCGGTACAGTTCCGGGTCCGTGCGGTTCCCTGATGCTAACTTCTCGACATCGCTCGTGTATCCTTGCCTCTTGTCCTGATGAACAGAAGACGTATCAGTCGCAATGTCACAACATACACTACCTTTATATGTAGGCTGCGAAATAATGTGGAGGACCAAATGTTACCACGGGGAACCGCTGGATGGAACCGTTTCTGAGTTTCAAGCTTAGGACAAAATGATCTGCATGTTTGGGCCTTTTGACCTAACAGTAGCTAAGCCTCTGAGAAGTAAGTGCAATCCATGTTCAACGATTGTATATAGATCAACGATAGATGGGTCCATGTGATGCCTGCTTCATAGTATGGTGATCGTAAACAGAAATATAGCAATTCGCTTGGACCAGCTAACGTTCTCTCAGACGGCCACTATCTGGAGCATTGGACAACAATAAGGTTGTATCTATTGAATTGGGGCCGTATTCAATATTGGACCCAAGTTTTGAAAATGAATTAAGTAACACAAAGAATAATATTAACAGGGTAAATGATAGTTTGAAGAGAATTGCATAATGGTCCCTAAGACGCTAACGAAATGTTGATAGTCAAAACTTCAATTTCAAAACTTGTCTAATATTGAATACGGCCTTGGAGTACAATTTGAACATCTCAGGCATTCTCTACTTACATTCGCATCCGAGTCCATCTCCATGGAAACAGACGTTCTCATTTTAGTGAAGGCGTGATCACTCTTTTCTTCCTGGACGTTTTCACCGTGATACCAACTTCCGGTCAGACACAGCGCTTCTCTCTTCATCAGACACATGCTGCAGCGCCACCTACCACGCACACTCTGTGGGGAAAATATTACTAATAATGTTAGTTGTATTTTCATACATACATTTAGATGCAATAATAAATAGTTAAACACATATTTACAAAATCTTAGAAAAAATGGTCTTAAACGTCTTTTACAAGTTCATGTATTATCCATATTCTCATAAATGTATTTAGAAAAAAGACACGAGAACAAAATTTCCGGATTAGATTACTACCAATTTCATTGGAAGAGTATGTTAATAGTGAACGTTATAATGATGGATTACTGAAGGTACTGGTTCTCGTCTCAGTTGTACTACTACATGGCTTCACAGACGCACTTTCCCCTACCACGAACATAGGAAACCAAGAACGGTTCTAGTATATACTGCTAGACACGCAACAACTGATTGGCCCGTTTGAAGTCACTATACCACAGCTACCAGAACCCCCACTACCACGACTCTACGTTCATGCGAGACTATGGAACATGCCATTGTGTATAATATCAAAGCAAATCATAGCTGATTAAAGGTCTTGGAAGTCTTTGAGATGGGCATGAGTGCATACTAATGTACTCACTTTATTTCTCCTTGCATCATATCTGGGCTTCCCGAAGGTACCGCACTTTGTGCAGACCCGTTTATGGCAGTCGACACACATCCGTCCGAATCCGTCTGAGAACTTGGTCTTGTAGCAGAGCCGACACAGTCTCAGATCTACGTGCTTTATCTTGCTCTTCGTGCTCGCCTGCTTCTGCACCGTCTGCTCGTAGTGCACGATGTTCTCCGATATGTGCCTAATGTATCGATAATGTCAATATTATATCGATATGTATGCTAGTTTGACAGGACAAGATGAATTATATTTCATCATCATCATTATCATCATTATCATTATTATCATTATCATCATAATCACCATAATGATGATGATTATTATTTTGATGATTGTTTTGATTATTATTATTATTAATAATATACACATTTATATAACGCAACTATTCAGAATAACTGCTCAAACATGCTTTGATGAAATGGGTGAAGAAGGATCAGAGGGTTTTGCATTAACAGATTGCTACAATTCACTAAGTTAGGTGTCAATGAATCTACTTGCATTGACAAGTTATACACGCGAGTGTAGTCAGTAGACCACAACTTCTATCCACAGTGACGACATCTTGACATACTTGATTCTTTCATGTTCCTCCTTCTCGAACTCCTCCTGGCGCCGGAAGATGTCGTTGAGTATGGATATTTCCTCAGGGGTGAGTCCACTAAGGTCTGGGGAAGGGGGGCACATGGGGGCTGGCAGGGCGCTCAGACGATGCTTCCCTCCCCCGTCATCCCAACGTGACGTCACGTCCTTCAGCACCTAAAATGTTCAAAGACATGCAGTAACTGTATCATCTTCTGAATATCATGGCTATTGCCTATACACCATTCGTAGTCCTTTAACGGATATAAGTAGGATATATCTTTGGTCTGTCAGAACCAGCTACATCCTAGAACCACAGGCTATTATGACTACACAGGCTAGTATGACTACACAGGCTAGTATGCAGGTTTACTGTAACATTCAGTGCTACAGATGTTGCAGGTTTAATACCCTGAACTGACAAGTAGTGAAATAAATAACTAATATTGAAATTTAAAAGAAATATACAATTGTTTAAAAAAAATAAAATAGGCAATGTCAACTGCCATACATTTCAAAGGATGTCGTTGTATTGCAATTAATTAACGTAAATCGTTAGCTACTTCATTCTGTGAATAAAAACAATACGTACACACTATTACATTTGTAATACTATTTGAATGCAGACATTGAACACTACCTTGCATGTGACTCATGTCTACATAATTACTAGTATTGGATTGCATGTAATTACATTCAATATGAGAAATTCATTACTATCTGAATACCATCGTATATAGAGGACACTGTCTGTCGTGCACGGATAGTATTGCCAGATACCATTTGTCTTGTGCTGTCGAGTGGTTATTAGTCCAGTAATATGATCTAACACTGGTTGCTGTGTTCATTTACAGAGAATTCCGCCACTCACTTCACCAAGATGATTATCGGGACTTCAGCACGTTACTATCGGGACTTCAGCACGTTACTATCGGGACTTCAGCACGTTACTATCGGGACTTCAGCGCGTTACTATCGGGACTTCTTCAGCACGTTAGTACCAATGGCTATTGAGACATTTTTAACATAGACTATCGGGACCGGGTAGACTATTATGACTTCAGCACATTATTAGCAAATAGATTGTCTGAAGAACATATACAACACATAATTGTTCACGGAATGCATCAATGATTCATTACAGACGTCTTAATTTAATAAAAACATGTTATTTGTATTTACACTTCCCGTGGTAAATCATTATTTGTATAGGTGTATTAATATAGCAATTTGTTGGTATTATATTCAATGCAACGCCATTTCCTGGATGGTGTTGTAGAATGGCTCGTCCCATTACATTGAGAATAGATGATGTCCCGTCATTCGTAAATAGCTCGTCATCAGATAGATCATAGTCATAGTAGTCTTCGTTAGTAATACACCCGATCATTGCAGGCTTGTTAACACGTGCAAATTTGCGTTATATGACAATTAGAATGATAGATAGTGTATGAGATATATAGTTAATAATAATAATAATAACAATGATGATAATAATAATAATAATAATAATAATAATAATAATAATAATAATAATAATACAATACTAAAATAATAATAATAATAATAATAATTAAAAAATAAATATATATTATAATAATAATAATTATTATTATAATAATAATAATAATAATAAATAACAATAACAATAACAATAATTTATAACAACAACAACAACGACAGTAATAATAATTAAGGGATGTAATACGGTCTACCTCTATAGAGTATTAAAGTATAGTTTGGACCTGAACTATTATTATAGTATACATTACGCATCATAACGGTATTTTTATGACTGTATGCATGCTTACATTGTTGTACTATTGTACCATTGTGGGCGAACTATAGAGAACTATAGCGAAATACTACATTGGAGCTCTGGTACATACACAACACACACAAGGTACATAACACATCTCCTTTATTATTGTCATTGCATAACATGGTCAGGATACTACAACCTTTAGTTAACAAGAATATTCCCCGAATAAAACAAGCACTGGTTACCAGAGTAAATCTTTCCTGGCACGAGTCAGCACGACTGAACGTCAGTAGATCACGTGTCATTCATGTCAAGCCGTCATTCTAGGATATCTATGGACAATACCAGGACTGCTTGGTCGTTACAACTACGGGTTCAGCTCCCAATGGACACTCAGACTATTCCAAATAAAAACGACTGCTTAACTTTGGAATTACCCTCATGTATTTATGGATTAGAACGCACCAACTCAATTTCTGGACAGCTAACTTTTCGTTTAACCGTAACAAAGTATTTTCTCTTCTATCAACATAATTTAAAAGTTAAGTACAGTGACATCAAATCTTTGAACAGTGTTTTGGATGTATATGTATAGTAAGTTTGTTTTCAATCGGACAATTGTGAATCAAGGACGTTAACAACATGGGTATCGTTTCTCGAAGCTCTCATATCTACTACGAAACCTGTAGTTTAATAAGAACGACAATGGCATATATATGTTACAGTTAATCTGTATAATCAGGTAATGTGTATAATACCTGATTTTTTCATTGAATTTCAGTTCACTA
>JAUTBZ010141962.1:0-12691 GCA_032361785.1 Lepetodrilus galriftensis | reverse complement strand
CTAAATGTGTGTATTTCAATTTAAAAAATAAAATACAAGGAGCTAAAAACAGCAGTATTTTTATATATTTCTGAGAATATAATAATATAATCTATTTTTAGAGACCATTAACGTTTGAAAGAAACCACTTTTAAATCATTATGGTCTTGATTCTTATAGTATGGCTACTATTAGTTACCAGCGTGATTTCCGGGGTGTACGGGTTTTTACGAGCTTATATTTCTCCTAGGCGTCTAAAACATAATTTACTTATTTATTTATATTTCTAAACATGTAAGCTTGTTTTGTATAATTATGTATACATATATATAGGTCAATGGCCTTAAAGGCATAGTATCAGAAATGTATGGTTGTTTTGAACTAGCTCTTTAACTAACTGTAAAATAAATTATGTTTTATACAAATAACAATATGACCATATTCAGGTTGTCTATCAATGGACTACAGGGGGCTACAGTGGATATTTGTCTACCAAACAGTGGTGGAAAGGTTTTTAGAAGTAACCACATGATTTTATATACTTCCAAAAACCGTTCCACCGCTGTATAGTAGATGGAATTCCACTGCAAATAGACAACCTATTTGCTTCAATCATTATACCAATGCAAGGAGACATAACTCAAATTGGTACGACTAAAATATAATACATAACGGCAACGTCTGCTTGCAATTCCTTCATAGATCAGCTGATGCATCAAAGACAAGATAAATATAGGAACGTTCCCTTTATTCATATAAAATATTTATTAATAATTAATAATTTGATAACTATCGAGTACTGGGGACTAAGTACATCAGTAACTAACAACGTTTCAGGCGTAATTAGATTCAGATCGAAATTCGTTTGTCCATTATACAGGTCTATCAACTGTGATAGTGTGCCTTTTAAAGGCTTTAATGGTGGGCACACTATACAATGAGTGTACATGATGAGCATTGATGATATATAAACATATTTCGGAGAAGCTGCATTGTGTGTGTGTATGTGTGTGTGTGTGTGTGTGTGTGTGTGTGTGTGTGTGTGTGTGTGTGTGTTGTGTGTGTGTGTGTGTGTGTGTGTGTGTAAGAGAGAGAGATAAAGAAAGAAAGAGAGAGCGAGTGAAAATATGAAGCACACGTAAAATACATACTGCAGTATAGATTTTACGTGTACTTCACATATTGACATATTATTATAATATACATGTAGATCTATGTATATAATTATATATTTAATTGAGGTTTATGGTCGCTTTCAAGACAACATATATTACACAAGTCATGAGTTATATAAACAGCGATCAACTGGTGAATGGCTTAAACATGTAATATGTTTAGTCTGGATTATTTAGAACATCAATGTTATTATTTTCTATAATTCTATAATATACACACACGCATAAACCAACAACGCGGATACGTACAGTTTGCACATCGGTTTTTCGTTCATACCTCGATGAACGTAAAGAAAATGACAGTCAATCCTTAAGTAATAAATAGAACATTCAAGTTCGAGAGAAAAAAGGTGAATATCCTCTATATATTTTCACGTAACATTTTGTCGGTGATTTTATGCAATTGTATGTGCATTGCGTTAATATTAATATTAACATGTTAATATTCTAAGCCTAATAATAATAATAATAATAATAATAAAATTAATATTTGTATAGCGCAAAAATCCAGCATAACGCTGCTAAGATGCGCTTTGTGCGAGTCTGAGTAAACAGGAACAATTGTCAGAAGGCGGAAGTAGAACCTGTCAGAAGGCGGAAGTAGAACCTGTCTAGTTGCCAAATGCCTGTTTGAAGAGCATGCAATGTTTTAAGTCTGGTTGTAAAAGCACCGAGTTCATTTGTCGAACGATCGCGAAGTTCTAACGGGAGATTGTTCCAAATTCGGGGAATAAACAGTCTGAAAATATCTGCCACCAAAGAATTGGGTGCGGGTTGCAAATTCTGGTCGCCCAAGATTTAATTGTGTAGTATATATGATGCTTTGTGCGCGCGCGCGTGTATGTGTGTGTGTATATATATAAATTGGAAAATATAAACAATCCTCAAACAGAGCATCATTACTTAAATCTTGAATCAGATGCTGCAGAATTTCAATTAACAAATATTAATATGCACGCCCTTGGACGTAGCGAGGTGACTTTTTAAAGAGCTTGGTCACTTCCGCTAGCAGAGTGATGACGTCAGGAACCACCACGAGAAGGAGGACAACCACGAGTAGAGTAATTCCAACGTTCCCGACGCTCTTCGCCGATGGCCGCTCGTCTTCCGCGCTGGTCTTCTGTCGTCTGTAAGCCGATACGTTCTTCCGGTCCAGAAGCAGTTCGCTGACCATGCGCAGTGTCCTCATGAGTCGCTCTGCTTCGGAGAAGGATTCCACATCGACGCAGACGGTGTACGGGCAGGTCTCGTTGTCTTGGCAGAGTCGGTAGACGTCGATAGACGTGATGTTAGTGTATGTAACACGTCCTGATTTAGTTGAAGTGATTGAAGTGCTTTCATCCGGCGTTGGGTCCGTTGTCGTTGTCGTGGTCGCATTAAGTGACGTCGTGGACGTTGTTGTCGCTGGAGTTGTGGCCGTGGTAGTTGTAATTGGAGTAGTTGTCGTGGTTAGTATGGTGGTGGTGGTGGTGTTGGTAGTAGTAGTAGTAGTAGTAGAGTCAGTAGTAGTAGTAGTAGTAGTAGTAGGAAGCGTAGTAGTATTAGTAGTAGTAGGAAGCGTAGTAGTAGTAGTAGTAGTAGTAGTAGTAGGCTCGGTAGTAGTAGTAAGCGTAGTAGTAGTCAGTTGTTCGCAGGGGCTTGGATTAGAATCTGATGACGACTGTACATTTTCTCCAGTAATATCTGAAACTATATTTAAAAACATTATTTGTTTTAATTCTATTATATTATCTTCATCGAGCATATATACTAGATAGGTGATGTGAAGAGACCATGCAGTCACTTTCGATCTGAGACTAATTAAGCCTACGGTTGATTTATCCACCCAAAAGTTGTTATTTACTGATGTACTTAGTCCCCAGATAGTTTATGCTATATGAATAAAGGGAACGTTCTTCTATTTAATCCTGTATTTGATCCATCAGCTGATCTATGAAGGAATTGCAAGCAAACGTTGCCGTTACGTATTATATTTTAGTCGTACCACTTTGAGTTATGTCACCTTGCATTGATATAATGAACCAAATACCAATACGACCATATTCAGGTTGTCTATCAGTAGACTACAGGGGGTTGCAATGTATATCTGTCTACCAAACAGCCGTGGAAAGGCTTTTGGAAGTATAAACATGATTGTATGTATGTCAAGCGAATGTATTTCGCAGTTGTAGCTAAGAGCTAGTCCAAACCAATCATAACTATCTGTGATATTATGCCTTTAACTAGCAAATTCATGATCAGGACTGTGACATTTAATTCGACGTCTGATTAGAGAGCTGGATATCGTATAGCGTATTCGATTCAACACGCGATCTACGCGTGATGAAATTAGCCAATAAGTATACTCGTATCATCATGAATGTTTGGTCATTGGCTAATTTCATCACCCTAGGGTTGGTCGAATGTTTGAAACGAATACCCTCTTAGAGATCTCACTTCATTTCCATATTCAAAAAAGCTACCGGTAATTAATTTGAATGGATATATATGTTACTGTCATGGTGGAACTTACATGTAAAACAACGTCTCCTGTAGGTTGTATATCCGTTACTTCCGGTCAAGGTGTCACATACATGCGGATCCGTTCCAAAGAACAATGTACAGCGTGTCCACTTCATCTGGAACGCCCAGCAAACCTCAGAATCCAGCACCACAGTGTCGCATTTAGCCTGGCAGTCGGTGACTTTAGGAACGTCATACGACTGGGAGGTACTGGCCGAGGTGCATTCCTGATCTGGCTGACGATCATACGTGCAATCACCTGGAATCCAAAATGTTTTGAACATGCTGAAACCGTTTGCAGTGCTCGTATGAAACCGGGTTCTGCACGTGTTATAGTTCACTGTTGTGCTCGGCATTGGTCGTAGTTATAGTCACGTAGATAGATTGCTTGATTGATTGATTGTATTAATTATTTCTTTACGCATCGTGACTGCGTCTAAACTACGACCAATGCCGAACATAACAGGACTATAACACGTGCCGAACACGATGTCATACGATTACTGCAAATGTTTTCAGCATGTTCAAAATGTTTGCAGTGATCATATATGACATCGTTTTCAATTCATTTATTCTCTTTGACAACTAACAGTGGTTATACGAGATACAAACATATACAATAAATCAGATAAATGTATCAATATGTATATCAATACTAATATTGATATTGGATGGACACACCAAGGTATTCATAACCAATTTCAATTGTGAAATATTTTTACGACATACTGTATTTTTGAAGGTATAAAAATTAAACTATTTGGTGTGGTTGAGTATAATATCATGTCTACGATCAGAGAAAGCAACGCATCTGAATAAATAATGGAACTCATCCCCGATACTAGGCGAGTTACATAGGGTACATGTACGCTCAGATCTTGGTATCCCCTGCCATCGGCCAGTTTCGACTGGCAAGTTATGATTACTAGTTCTGAATTTTAGTATGGGAAGATAAATTTGTCTTGGTAAGAGAAGATACTGTTCAAGTAGAGGAATTGTCTTCAGGACGTTATAATACTATTAATAGTATCCCTTTGGACTGGCAATTATGTTAGATCTCCATGCTTGAGGCTGTTTCATCTGGGGCCTGCTCATGATCAGGTGGGCGAGTTTACGCGAGTGATCGCGTGACGTCACTAATATGAAGTATGAACGTTTCCAAAGCGAATTCACGCGTGTACTCGCGCCCTCCTGAACAGGCTAGGCCTCAGTTGTCAGTTTCTGGAAGTCAGCACAGTTACTTATAATGGTGTTGAGCGTTATTGCAGAAAGCGCAGAAAGTCTTTCGTAATGGAAACCTCCATTAGGCTTACGGCCGTTGAATGTGGGTGGATCCGTACAAGTACTGAGAACAGAGGTCGTTGTAGTGTTCGATTTCTGATTGTTTGGGATTACCCTTGGTTTAAATCATGGATCTTGTCTTCCTGACGGCACAGCTTGAGAAGCAATCCGACGTGCTGAGACTTTGTCTGCAGCCAGTTACTCAAATCAATCAGGGTAGAGTTGCCTCTTCTATCTGACTTCAAGATACCATGGTTGATGCAGTACTCAACAAAATTGTCTCTCATATTTGGTGAAAGTTTTGAGAGAAGTCGATCCACATGTGGTCCACACTGGAGCTCGTAACTCTCATCTCCTTCCAGAGACTTCAACATCCCCACTAGAGAATGGACGGCTAGTGCAAAGTTGTCCAGAGCGTCGTTATCCCCGTACTTCACGAATGGCATGGCTAGGATAGAAGATAATTCTCTCTGTATCACCTATCTGGGTTGTCCATATCTTTCTTTCAACTTGTGGTAATTATATAAATTGTGTAGGATCATACATGTATGCTTCGGCATAGCAACATCCTGTTCCTTTACACTGGTGAACCTTGGTAATGTGGGTTTGGGTATCCCATAGGATGAGGATATAAGAAGTTCAGTCCGACTGGGCCGTATGGGCTGGCTCACACATGGTGTCACATCAGGAAGCAGACTCGGTATAGGAGTTGGAATAAGGGTAGGATCTGACACTGTCTCAACTTAAGGATGGCACACTTCACTGATATGCGTCTAACTGGCCGAGCTGTTCATCCTCCCTCAGCAAACCTACCATATACTCGGTCATATTTGGCTTTTCTGATCTTTCTTTGTCTTATTGAGCTGCTTGCCGTGCCCGCCGAGTCTCGTCATCAGCTAAATAATCTCCCTTTTCTCTAGCCTTCAGCCTCGCATTGATCATGATGTATCTTTAGTTTAAAAAGTTGTCAATCTGATAGTCGAGAGAGATCACTTCTAATAGAACTTAGTACTGCTTAAACGGGAACAAACAGAACTAGTGGATGTGTGTGATTTTACATGCGCTTCGCTGCCAGTTTCATTCTGCGGTAAAATCCTACTTTGTCCTGGTATTTCATATTCGTTGACTTTGCGATATTCAGGGGGGAAACATTCGCCTCCGCAGGTTCGTGGCGTGTGCTCAGAAGAAATATTCATAGTCCATATCAAATACAACTACTCCATCTAATGATTAGGTCCCACTGTGGCGATGTTTGGCTGCGAACTAATACGAACAGGTATTCGTTGCGCATCGTGCATGGTCGTATTGATTCTAATTACTTCTTATTAGTTCGCTGCGAAGTTCGTATTGAATCGGCCACAACCGCAGGCGAATACCATTGTTTTGAATAGTTCAAAACAATCGCAGGGGTCCTGCGAATTGAAGGCTATTCGTACTGCATCGTGTTAATTCGTGTCCATTATTGTTGGTTCGTATCTGGTAGTTTTGTATTCCTATCAGTTCTTATTGATTTGCACATATCATCGTACCTGCATCGTGTTAATTCGTGTCAATTATTGTTAATTCGTATCTGATCGTTGCTTTCCTGGTGCATTATTATTGATTCGTACCGCATGGTGTGGCGGAGAGTTTGGGAATCAATATGAATAAGGATGAATGGATTCTCATGCGAATGGTGGCGATTTATTTGTAATTTCAATATTTATATTTATTTATATTTGATATTTTGTTTAAAAGAAATTCGGGGTCCGCATTGGTTCTACCTCAAGACAGAATTAATACGATGCGGTACGATGATGAGTGCGAATCAATATGAACTCATAGGAATACAAAACTATCAGATACGAACCAACAATAATTGACACGAATTAACACGATGCAGTACGAATAGCCTTCAATTCGTAGGAATTCTGCGATTGTTTTGAACATTTCAAAACAATGGTATTGGCCTGCGGTTGTGGCCGATCTAATACGAACGTGACAGTTATATTGTATGAAAAACACTTTCCTCCAATTACATACATCGCAATGCGATATGCACATTAGTTTGTATGCATATACATACATGTCTTTAACTGTGATATCGTGCTGCAAGTTTGAAATGCCGAAAGCCTACTTCACCCGTTGTGCATTGAGCTGTTGATATATTGCATGAGTGAATGTTGTACCCATCCTTGAGCCTACTGCTGACGACAATAACATTGCAGTGGGTCTGTGACAGATACCCATTTGAGTGTTTATGTTTGATTATGGTTATTTTAGCCTGTCCTGCCCTGATTGCTGGTCTGCCGATGCTGATCGATGTTGGATATCTGCATCAAGCCGAGTCCAGGCCGATTAGCAACATGTTAGCAGGTCGATGATGTTAGCCAACGTTGGGCCGATGATGCTAGCCAAAGTCGATCCGATGATATTAGCCAACGTCGGGCCGAGGTCGGCCAGATGCTGGGCCGATGCTGGCTAATTAAACAAATGGCCGTGGGTCAAAGATGTAACCGTTTCTCGCCAAAGTCTAAATGGTCATGTGCATAGTAATGGTATAAAAGAAACATTCTAACAACGCACCAGAAATGCAACGATCTGATAGGAATGCACAACGACCGGATACGAACCAACACGAATTGACACGATGCCAATAAGGATCGCACCAGGAAAGCAACACGGACCGGTGCGATACGCAACGAATTCATAAGAATGCAAAACGATCATATACGAACCAACAGTAATCGACACGAATTAACACGATGCAGTACGAACCAGCCTTCAATTCGCAGGACCCCTGCGATTGTTTTGAACTTTTCCAATCAATACTATTCGCCTGCTATAATTTAAATTGAGAAAAACAGGGGCTCTATTTTAAATAATCCTACTATAATACTAAACTTGACATTCTAGATTTTGGTAAAACACATATTTGGTGGGGGGTATTATGTGTTATTATGAAGTACAATAGTTTTTCTTTCATATGTAGTTTACCTTTTTATCCTCAGTGATATAGTTTCTATTTCTATTTCGACAGTGAAAGTAACAACTTTATAGAGGTCTGAATACTGAAGCTGCAGTTACCTCCCTTCCCTGAAACCAAAATAGTTTCCTTCTGTGCACTTATAGGAGTGAATGCGACTGAATGCCAACTCAAAGGAAGAGTCACCCATACATGGCAGGACGCTACTAATTTCTAGGGAGGTCAAATGTATGCGAACAGTTTACGCAAGATTGCATGTGTTCGCATGTGTACCACAGACAAAGTGATATGATAGATACAAATTTTATAATAGTATAAGTAAGTATTTTTTCATTAACAAATAGGTTAAAAAACTGTTTGCCCCGGTGAGACAAAACTACTTGTGTCAGAATATGGCTGGTTTACACTAACGGCAGAATGATATTGAATGAGTGTTCAACATATCTAAGAACTGACTCTTATAGTTTTGTTGTAATCTGTATGACAGATTTTAAGAAATTCCGCAATTTTCACATTATTTATTTGTTTTAGCCAAAAATACAAACTTCTGGTAGAAATATTTAGGTTCATACTGCAATATTACACTTCGGTGATATCCTCACCACATTTCATTAAAATGTAACTACTGTATGTACTTACTACTACTGACCCAACATAACATTGCAAAAGTTCACGTATTTCCCTCCCATTTTCTATGCACCATCCCTCTCTCCACCCCCCTCTCTCTCTCTATCTCTCTCTCTCTCTCTCTCTCTCTCTCTCTCTCTCTCTCTCTCTCTCGCGCGCGCTCTGCTCTCTCTCTCAATAGTTATATCCATTTATATATATATATCCCCCTTCATGTTCCTCTCTCTCTCAGCCACCACTAAACTAGTTACATCAGTCTCCCCTGTTTAACAGCATCGGAAGTAAAACCAGCAAGAACAAACCAATTGCAATGTCAGATTCAATAGGTAGATTCAAAACGCAACATTTGTTTTTCTGTCAGCATATGTGTGACAACCGTATGCAATGGTCAACATAGAATTTGAACTTTGGAAGCAAGGCGATAACAGACGGAAGTGTGTACACAAATGGTTCCTAATAAGCTGACAAACCGGCACTCAGAGAGACAGCCAGACAATATGTACACACTTTGATGAGCATGATCAGTACATGGTTAAGAACATAGAAACTTCGGATATTCGCGACATGAAACCAACCAAGAAAAACAAACTTAGCATGAAGAAAATATTGCGAATACATTTCCAGTTACATGCGTATTTACGAACACGATTTGTTAGGATACATGTAGTTTAGTTTTCTGGATCAAACTGCCTATGTGGACAATTATATTCTACGCGAATTATGGATCTTAATGGAAGGTATACAACTATATGTCGAACCGCACTACCTTACAAATTAGTATAGGCCTAGGGAAGATAAAACATAGCCTATATATTTAAATAATATCTTTAAACTCAAACAATTAAATATTAATATTTCCTGTTATTGCACATACTCATACTATATACTAATACTAGTTGACAATCCAATAATGTCTAGAACCCTTATCCCCCTCGGGGGTAACATAATTCCCTCGGTACCACGAGGAACCGCAGTTTTCGCGAAGTACGGGGACAATTAAACCACTATGTCCCCGCCTAAAACTGCTTTAAAGATTTAACCACAAGGAAAATGTAATTATCTTTCGCTTAACAATGTCCCTCGGAAGTTGTCCACCCTTTTACAATAACTCCACCGCCGCATCCCCTGGCCTGGACGAACGTTAGCGGAAACGGACGAGAAAACTTATTCACATGGAAACTAATTAAGACGAGAGTAATGACAATGGTGCGAGTCGTCATTATACGTTAATGATGACAAGTTGTACTGTCAGAACTGGAGCCCATATCTCGGATATGTTAATATCTGTATACAATTCTGTATACACCCAGGCTATGTTTTTCACGCCTTGTTTCAGTGACTGCGAGGTATCCCGCCATTAGAAATGGATACATAGGGAGTATAATTGCTTATCTGGACCTTCGGGATGCGTTATAATACGATGGTAATGGGAGACGTTCTTTAATGAAAATTCGCGTACCGGATGCAATGGAGTCTATTTGAAGTATAATTTGGGCAGTGCACTCGATGCCTGAACTGCTGATCTGCTAACCGTGTTATTCTTTAATGTGTTACTTTCAAGATTAGGTGAACAATATGATATGTGTTGTGAGGTTTCTCGGCTGGAGAAAGTTTATTCATGCTTGTATAATTTATCATGCATTTTCGACCTTCAAACTTTTAGTACTGCAATCGTATGGAATACAACTTTAAGGGTGATTCTTAGAACATCGTTTTCTACCAGAACTACCAAGATTAAAGTCGGTACCAGGGCCGGTATTCAGAAAAAGGGCTTGTCTAAACCCTTTTGTGAATATCGCCCCAGTATTCGATAATGTTATTTTACTAAAAATGTCTATCTATTCAGATAAGGCATACTTTAACCATCTCATCATACATATTATTAGTTAGGTTGATGGTTACAATTCTTACAATTATGATGACAACGTGGAGGAAGAAGAAGTTGTGGATAATAAGGAAGGAAGTAAGAGGAAGATTATGGAAGAGAAGAAGGAATGAAGATAAGGAATATGATGGTGGTGGTGGCGATGATGATGGTCCTGATTTGATCAGTTGGTGTTACACATTTAGTAATGAAACAGCGCGCCATCCCGACGGCGGCACCATCAGGGCTATTTCATCTGTTACAAAAACTCCAAAAGTGAAAAGTTACCAGCCGTCGATACTTGTGCGATTACCAGTCATCGATACTTGTGCGATCTTCCGATACTTGTGCGACCTTCCGGTGGTAACGCCAACTGTCGATCCATTCGTCCGTTTCCGTCATAATGAAACACTACCAGTGAGGTCCAAGATGATATCTGTGGATGTCGCTCGGTTGTTCCAATTGACGTCACGAACGTACTCTAGGACAGCCCACAAAGCATGAACGCTTGTCTAACAACAACTAGACTAGCGGAACCGCCCGAAATAGGCCAATATAGAACATGTAGATATATTTACTCCAGAAAACAATATTAGTAGCATAGATTGACCTATTGAAAATTGTTGATTCTTCTTATATTTTCTTTTTTGGTTGAGTGTAATTGTTGAGCCACTTATAATGTGTTAAATTTAGAGCAAAGACGCATATTATACATTTGATTTTTCTTCATAGACTATAGCATTGAGGCAGGCTCATGCATGTGGTCATGGTACCCTATGTGTACCACTATAATAGCCTACAATAACAATTTATCTTATTGACAAGCGTAATTATCTTGCCTGTAATTCAAACATTATATTTGCGACATCACTGATTTATATTATGATGCTATTATTCTTATCCTTAATAACTCATTTTACGACCACATGAATGTGTTTGCCGTTGTGCCATCCCATTAACACAACATGAACATAGCACAATAACACATTTATCAAATGACAGAACACTTTGGGCATTTGTCAATTGTTATGTTTAATCCCACTAATATACATGTTTTATAATGCTAACAGTCAGTCATTTATGAGTCGACCGTTAACGAATTGGGTTTGGCTAATGGATAGGTTTTCCTTATCAGTTGGAAATCCAGTGCTCAATGAATCCCAGAGAACCGCATGTTGTTGTATTGCAATTTGTTTCAGTTTCAGCATAAATATATCGCAGTGTCAATGGCTAGTTATGTATTAATTATAGAACTCAAACTGTCGGTATTTATACAGTATATATCTAGACGTGTCGTTGTGTAATGTCGTCCGGACGCTAGAATTATGTACTAAACACAGAAATAAAAAGATAATAAAATCTGATATTTTAACTCGAAGAGTACGTATGTACAATACATATATATTATATTATGCGTACACAACTGACATGTTAATGTTAGGGATGTATTAAACCTTACTGCAGACGGATATTGTACATGTCTAGGCTAGCATGCATACTGTACGGGGCCAATCTGCGTCGAAACTTAGAGTTGAATTATTTTCGACGTGTTTCAAATGCGTTGCTAATCAAATTATATCCAGCATATTCATATCCATACTGTACTGTATTTGCTTCCAACCGGTATTAAATGTTACTGTCATTTACATGATGTACGACTACGATCCGGTGGAAAAGGCTTGGTTAGATCTTTGTTCTGAGCCTGTTTCGTTTCTCTAAGCTCTTATATCCATTATAAAACTATAGCGCACTCGTGTCCTATCACCATGTATAGTCTAATGTTTCGTATGGTTTCTTGGAGCTGTCATATCCACGATAAACCGTAGCTCTCTCGATCGCTACGAAAGCGCTAACTTATCTTGTGTTTCGAAACTCGCGTAACTACATTAGAAGGCTTCGTAGATGCGAGAGCTTCGAGAAATAATACCCCTTCTTATTACTTCTAATCGGAACATTCGTGGGGCGAAAATAATGGAAACAATATTTTGGGTCTGTTTTCCTGAATCAATTCTCTCCGTAAGTGCTTATTGTAGCAGTTCCAGGGATCATGTCTACTTTGACGCAATTGCATGAGCACTGTATAAGCCATGTCTGCCAGTATAATGCATGCTTTCAATGTAGTAGATCGTATTAATATAGCCCAAAGAGTGAAGACATAGTGAATGGACAGAACGCATCTGGGCCCGTATGCATGAACATAGACTACCGTATGCCCAGCTTCGGCGCTATGCTCGGGCTAGCTAGTCAGTGGTTTAGACAGTGCTCGAGTTGGTATGCATGAACTTGTTTTAACCGAAA
>JAUTBZ010141951.1:0-12692 GCA_032361785.1 Lepetodrilus galriftensis | reverse complement strand
GAGAGCCTGGGCGGGCGAGAGAGTGAGTGAGTCAGTGATTGAGAGAGAGAGTATGTGTGTGTGTGTGTGTGTGTGTGTGTGTGTGTGTGTGAGAGAGAGAGAGAGATATAGTGTGTGTGTGAGAGAAAGAGAGAAAGATAGTGTTTGAGATAGAGATAGAGAGAAAGAGAGATAACCAAAAGCTCGTTGATTAGGATTGGCACATTCTATTTTAGTGTAGATCGACGTAATTCCACCAAGGTAATTCGAATACTCAGATGTAAGAAGTCAAGATAGAGTCTGAAGAATAGTCAAAGATTATCCCCCAGCTGAGGCAACAAACAGCCTCCTCTGAGTCCCTCGTAGTGCACGTGCCGCCCTATGGGAGTTCATCTGTGTAATAATGCAAACCACTCACTATCGATTAAATAATGGACATTTCTACACGATTATATTAAACTTTGCCGACATTAAGGAAATGCCATGTATATCACCCCCAATGTGTATCCATCTTACATTGGCAGGATGCATGTCCATTGATAAATGAAATACTATACATTTGTTGTAACCATTACACGCATACTATCACAGATTGTTGACCTATATCAAGGTTTATCTGAAAGCATATACATTTGTTTTGACTACACAGGTATTTTATACAACCAGTTAATTATTCCACATGTCTCACTAGTTATCAATAATATATAACATTTATTCATATTTATTGATTATACGATATTGTTACCAGTGGTCATGAAAGGTTATTTTGACCGTGTTCAATGAATAGAGTTATCCTCCTTAGTCAGTATACTATAGGCAATGTAAGATTTTACAGTATCTTATTCAGGTCTTACTGGAACTGTAAACTGCAATGGAATTGTACCTACCCTACAGCGGTGAAAAGATACTTGGATATACAAAAGCGATAATATGTATGCTAAGTGCATGTACTTTACATTTCAAACTCCAATTCGGACCAAAAACGACAACTTAATCTTTGATTTAAAACATCACTGTGGATTGACTAGATGCCCATTTCCTGACTAATGATATCTGCGTGAGCAAGGTACCAGGACGATCATCCGATCTACTACTTCGTGCCAGGCACATCAGGTAAATATTTAGAGGACCTAGGTCACGTGACTTGTTTCATCTTCTAATTGTTGACTTGCGGGGTTGTTTTCTGAACCCTGCATACACAATCCAGACTTGGGCTGCCTTTGGGAAGCAGGATTTACTAGTGTATCGTTTTCTAGGCCCCCTATTTGTTTTCTTCTGAACCTTGTACACGCAGTCGCAATGCCACCTCATACACCTGTATACTTAATGTTCAAACTGTGGAGATCCGCTTGTACTATATGGACGTGGCGACTCCCCCGGCATGTTGGGTAACAGTACATGGTCGTTATAGCGACCAGAGCAAGCCGGAAGTCCAACAGAGAAAAGCCGCTGTTTTCAGTCCGTTTCTCGAATACTTGGAGAGCCCTCAAACTTGATGAAAGGAACCACCCGCCCTTGGTGTTTACGTCATAATTATACCCACTGGAATAGTAGCGTGGTAGTCGTGGTTCAGATGACAAGATTATAAATTATTGCAAGATATTACATATTTTAATATATATATAATGCTCACAGAAATGAAAGGATGCAGGAGTACATAGCGTGTTTGAGCATACTGACAATGAGTGTGTTCGGTGCGAATGATAAATCGTTCATAAATACAGGTAGATATGAATTAACCTAGATATAAACATGATCCTTTTGCGTTTCTAGACACAGTTTTAAAGTAAGTTACAAATATACTCTGGGACAGAACAATCACCAGTTGGTAATACTATGATTTCGTGGGACACCCTTCCCTCCTCTCTTAGCGTCGATCCACGGTATCTTGGTCGCGGTGACTTCTTCAAAAGATCATCATTTAGGTTATTTTACCCATCGTAGAGGTTTGTCGGTGTCGGAGATCTGTGCTACCCGTCACGGACTTTCTACAGGTATACCACTGCTGAGCCTTTCTTGGAGATATGGCACGGTATGAAGATACCATCCTGACTTCTGCGTCAAGACCTCACACGATTATCATTGGAGTCGAGAGTGAACATTGATTCATCACTGAACATCACATAGATCTGATCGCTGTTCACGACAGATAGGCTGAGGTATTGCCAGCAGTTATGTCTAATGTGACGTGGAGTCTCGGGGCTCGCAGAAAAACGGAATACAAGTGGTTTGTACCGTTTGTCTGCCGACTCGGAATCTATGGCTCTTAAACGATTCTTCACTTTAGGGCCACGTATTCTTGAAAGCAATCAAATGGTTGACCAATTTAATCTTGAATTGTCCTCTATGCATAAATATATCACCGTCTCTGCACAGCCATCAATAGACGGAATGAATTGTCATCTTCATCTTCACCGCGCTCATTCATCCAATGTGCCAAGTCCCTCTGCACAAATGTCAAAGTCACTTTCAGCCAAGCTCACTCACAAAGTACAATGTTTTCAACATTCGCTTAATCAATGTGATTTAAGCTCGCACGCTTGAAAATTACAGAACTTATGACAAATTCCCGGAGACGGCTTTCAGATCGCAGTGCCTGCAGCAGTACTCGATATAGCATGGCATTCGATATAACACGAATCATTGATAATTAGAAGATGGCTAGTAACATTAATATGCTTTTTTTCTCAGGTTCAATCCATCTACTGGTCACTAATTTTGCCTTCTGGTTATTTCAATCGTAAAGTCAATATATTCCAATACATAATCACCTAATATTCTACATTTACATTCGGATTAATCATATTAGGATAAATCTATTTCTCAACACGATCGTCCAATACCATTAGGCACAGTCTGTTCACATGCGACACCCTCCCCCTTTCCATCATCCGACCCCACCCCCAGCTCATACACAACCACATACTTTCAACCAATACAAAAAATGAAAAATGTAGAGACATCTTGAATGTGTCGTAGTTGTAGAGCGATAGAGCGATAACGTTGCAGGATTTGACTCTATCTCGCCGCCCAATCGCTCTACCGCGTACCGAATAGATGGATGGTGGAGGGACGCCCCCACAGAGCCACCGTATGCTGGAGAAGTCTACGCTGGATTAAATCTGGTTTATGAAGACATGCACATCAAACAACGTGCCAGATCGGCCAATCGGATAACATTCAAATACATTCAATTCCAGTGTATTACATCAGATCTGGTTTGACCTGTCTGATTCACTCTGATGTCTTCTAACCATTCTCGTCTTCCGGTCCCCGCGGAACCTGCGTGACGGAATCCAGCACTCTGATAAAAACCTTTTATAAGGCTATAATCATTGAGGAGATACAACGTTTTATGTCATTTGCGGAGATAATTTAATTTGGGGCATAGCCTTATGGAGGAGCGACAAGGACCGGGATCTCGCGGGAAATGCTGAGCAACCCGTGGTGCAGTGTGAGAGGGAGCCCGGCTGTGTTGACCGTCCAGTTAGTGCCATTCCTCAACACCACTGTCCATTCAACCACCACCCGACACCGTCCATCATCATCCGATTATCCCTCCACCATCCGACCCACTCACCATCCGACCCTCTCCACCATCCGACCCCCTCACCTTCGCCCACCCACACGCAAATGGCATGCTAATCACTCACGTAGAAACATCAACAATTGATTGGCTAATGCAATGACCAGCTTTTAAATCAGCAGCTGAAAGCAATGTGACATGCCTTTAATGTAAAGCGTCAAGACAGCTGTTTACGTCTTCCTATCTTAAAGCCCATCACTTTTCCTCGGTGCTTCGGCAAGATGAGCGCACCTGTAAACGTACTCCCTACATCTCGTCACCGCTGTCCCAGATGAGTCCCCTCATGGAAACACTATTGACAATACATTGCAAACATCTGTTGCTATCCACAAACACAATACAACACACATCTGATGTATCTAGATCTATACGTTGGCATTTCTGTGCCCGACAATACTATTGTACTTCGCCCATGTCTCCACGGGACGGTCGTGTCTCACTTATAGAAGCCATTGATACCAAGATATATTGGAATTTGTTTTAGCAATTCCATGCTTTTTCTCAAAATATCATTACATAGTAGCCTAGTAGGGCAATAATTTACAATATTTAGCTACAAATGATTCATATCTGAAAGGCTTCTCTGTTATAATGATATCATACATCGTCCACCAAATAGTGCTAACAGGAAGTACGTCTCGCGAGATGTTGACTTATATTTTCTACCAGATTAAAGATTATAATAAACGCTTCCACTAAGATCAAACGGTAGTTACTAGGAGACTCAGCGTTCAACATGGTCTATTCTACCACTGTGATGTCATCCCTAACCACTGAATTGTTTCATCACTCCCTGTAACGTTGTTACATTGCCACGCTGTCCAAAAAACAACTGCACAGCAGAGTTCTGTTTGTCATCAGTTTGATCGAAATAACGTAAAATGCCAACCGCATTTCGTATTGGTGTTACTTATATCGACTGGTGTTGGCATGCTTCATATCAAAAGAGAAAATCAACTGACCATTGTTTTACATTACTAGTATATATTACTGGAACCGTGTTGGAACCTACATACATTACTATGGTAGCATATGCTACTGCTTCCTCGGGTTCATGAAACGTTTAAGATAGTATGTTCGAGGCGGAAGAGATATGGATCTGTAGTCAACAATGGTCTAGATCTTTAGCCCTTCTGAGACCACTTGAGCGCAGCCACTCGAGCGAGGCCACTTGAGGGAATCCTCTTGACGGCTATGTCGTGATTGTATGGAGATGTGTTAACTATCAACACTCATGTACTTGTGGTAACCACTCGTCGGCATGATGAAGTTACATGCACTGGCAGTGGCTACTTCAGTAGACGTGCTGCCGTCTGATGTACGGCGTCAATGACGACGTCCTGCATACATGTACGTCCTCCACAGCTACCTGTCAGCGTGGTCGAGTACAAGGGCTGCACTTTCCCCGTCACATCCTGGTCGCTTTCCCTTGGAGTGAGAAGCTGATCAATCGCGGAGACAAAATCACAGAGAAAAATCATCCATCACGACGGGATTGTTAATACAGGAATCGATACGACGCCTTCATCGTAACAGTCGCTACTTATATTTAAAGCTACAATTCCCGGTTCATGGATAAAGAGCGCTGCAAAGAGGGGTCAACACTGGGGCGTACGTATTAGAAGTACCCTTTTAGGGAAGGATTACCTAAAGATGTGATTCTCTATCAAATTGGGACCATGTCAAATGAGCTCCGACAGCGCTATAATATATTGTAGATCTAACTCCCATTGATAAGTGATAAGTTAGATACAATTTGAAGACTATCGCCTCCACGTCTTCGCCGTATCAGTATGCATCGACGTGTCTCATACATACATTAACCTGAGAGGACAACTTGTCCATCGATCAGAGGGTTCCAAATGACTCTATGACCAGCACGGATTGGACAGGCTACACCGGTCTCTGATAGCATCCCGCCTTATGTACACTGTTGGTTATCTGTCCATCGCCATTTACACACCGGTAATTCGTTAAGGAGCTCACTTTGGAAAGGCAAATTGCCTTAGTGAAGCCCCGTTGCGAGGTGTGCTCTTGCGTGTAAGGAAGACTGAGCGTGTAGGCTTAAGCGTAATGACGGATATCAATGCCTTGAAGCTGACTTTGTTAAGACAATGTAGTCTGAATGCATCATAGTTAAGAATGACGCTCGCACTTTAGAAAAAATAATCTCAATTAATATCCATGTAACTATAAATAATATATCAGCAAAAAAACACATTCTGAAAGCAAAAGCTGAGGAAAACATCTATATTTAGAAATACTGGACACAGAAAAAAAAGAAGCCCAAATTTAAACCTGGATCCTCGTTATCCAATAAGCCCGGACTCTAGTGTAAACAGTGATGGTTATTAGACCAATAACGCGGGACGTGCAGTATCAACACAGAGTTAAACAGCCAGTGACGGACGGGCCTGGCAGCAAGGCAGGCGGGCAGATCAGCGAGATTGAGACATGCTCCCCGACTTCCTATTGGAACCGCATCCACTGTAGGCGGCTTGATCACCGTCAGTTCCTGACAGGGACACCGGATACTGATGACTGAGGATACCAACGTTAGTAAGTAAATTCAGTATGAACAACCTATAGACCAATGCATTCCATATCCACATGAGTAAAGTAAAATAGTAATGTAACACTCATAAGTAATATCAAGTTATTCATATGGCATTAATTTTTGATAATGGCATTTGACATTATTATATTAACTTTTTTCTTGTGTCAGTTAAGACCCGCTAATCTTGTCATCTAATATAACGTTTAGCCCTTCCTTATCGTAAAGAGTAGGTTTCAAACACAGGGTGAAATATAGAGAAAATAACAAATTCGGTGGATTAATTTTGAGCAATGGTATAGTAGAGCATTTCTTCAAGGTAGGCTAAGACTTAGGGTATAGTGGAGCGAATTCTGTACCTATTGCTGACATAAATTTGAACATACGACATATAAAATTGGAATGTATTGTTTTCCCAAAATAAATTGGATAGATTTGAGAATGAAGCTATTTGTCAAAACATTTGCGAACCCAATCATGAGGAATACGGATACTATGTAACTAGGCATGGTATTTCTCTTACACGTACCGGCATATGCAATAACTATACATTATTGTTAATGCTGATGAAGGCTGTCTAACATGTTCATGGTTGTTAAGCTGGTATGTGGGTGTGTCTTTCCTATGTATTCAGTGAGGGTATGAAAATGTTCCCTAATATACGCGGGACTTTAACTACTATGATATCATTGCTGTATTTACTGATATACACGAGAATTTAACTACTATGACATCATTGCTGTATTCACTGATATACGCGAGACTTTTAACTACTATGACATCATTGCTGTATTCACTGATATACGCGAGACTTTAACTACTATGACATCATTGCTGTATTCACTGATATACACGAGACTTTAACTATATGATATCATTGCTGTATTCACTTATATACACGAGACTTTAACTATATGATATCATTGCTGTAAGATCATCTCATACTTCATGTGTACGGTTGATATGGAGTACCTTATACATTCTACATTCTGTATGCTAGTGGTTACAGATTTATACTTACACCGAGTATACATAGTGTACAAAACATGTACGGAACTTCTATGTGTTAATTGTTAAGATGGTATGCACGACACTTCTAGATGGGACTCTTGTATATCGCACATATTCGATGGTATGCTGGTATGATTTATATTCGAAGTTGTATGCAAATGTATGTATGTTGTGCATGGATATTTGAGATGCTGAAGTTGAATATTCAATGAGAATATTTTCACACAATCATCATATTATTTTGGCAACCGCTGTAATTTGAAACACATTAGCTGAGAACAAAGCGACACCGACAGCACCATCTAATTAGTACTGGCAGTGGCTACTAGTATTTAACTCATAGCAGATTAACAGACAAACTTTGGCAAATTGGGTGCATAAACCTACAGATAAATGTTATCACTATCTTGCGACCCGAGAAGAATCTAAGTTCTGTATACTAACTAGCAGATAAACCTATGAAACCATAAACTAACATAAAACCAACTAGCATCTCTGTTAATCTCGAATAAGATAATGACTGGCATAGTTGATATTTGATATACAGATGTAACGGTTTTGCAGGTATCCCCCGTCACGTTCAAAGCTATGTTCCAAGTACCCCCATGTTTCATACAAACCCCTGGTGGTAATTTGAATCTAGTTTCAGATTAGCAACACGGGTAAGCTGAAATTAGATTCAACTTTTCCTCATCAGTTTCAAACTATCGGTATCCCTTGCCAGCGATTTCCTGTTCAAACGACTACACTGTGTTAACCTAAACCTACACACTCGGTTAACCCGAACCTACGGTATTTATGTTCACATTTACATCTCACGTGATGTCATAACATTCTAGTTACAATATTATTAATAAATACACCTAATATACACTATTTTTATTTAAACGAATGAGTTAAATTCTAATTACGAATATCGCTTTTTTTAATATTAATTTAAATCCAACTGTTCACTTAAATAATACTATAATAATACACTGCGCCTAACACATCGTTTTAAATGAAGAAATACTTACTTAGTACTCGATGATTCTACGTCTTAAATACACATGTAGACACATGGGCTGTTGTATAGACAGGATGGTCATTATACTTGTTCCCCCTTATTACAGTAATATAGTAATCTAACATGGATATTAATATGCATTTCTTAAGCCTAGGGGGTAACTTGAAGTTCATCTTTTCTCATGGGAATAGGTACCAAGATTTCTCTAACATTGGTGGGAACGGAAACTTAAACATTAATGGGTTACGTTCAACCTAGGTTCACACCGACCCCAGTGGTAGTCCAAACCTAGTTAATAATTACTTGGGTTCAATCTGAATTAGGGAGCGGAGGAACTAGGCTAGCAACTAGAAAAAACACGCGATTTAATTTACGTGATTAGAAGAATTATTAATTATGTTCCAATTGTGTTAATTACAATTCTAGTATTGAAGAAGGCTATGCATTTTCTGAGATGTTTAAGGAGAGATCTTCTATAACTCGTATACTGCACATAATGTAAGCAAATGTTTTGCAGAAGGATGAGAACTTGTTGAAATAGTCTATGATGATCTGTGGAAAGAGTTGAGATGCTGTGTTCTAGCAGTTCTAGAATCCCTACTGTTCACCTGTACACATTGGTTATACCTCGCCAGCATCCACTCTCTGCACCGCCATCTGTGCACAGACAAGTATTGCAGATCGGCGAAATGAACTGAACTGACATTTACATCAGTTACTTCCCGTGTACTAGTATATATGAACACACGGACGTCAAACCACTTCTTCAAGCTAAATGAAAACAAGACAGATTCTAGGTATCAGTTCCAAAACTCAATCCATCCCCACAGTGGGCTGTAATCAGAGTGTCATATTTGACAAGAACATAGACGTAGAGGCCAATGTTTGCAACAAGGGCAGATGTGTCTGCGTCCTCAGAAGAACCATTGGTTTTATTATGAAAATCGAACAGAAAAGACAGATATTTTATACTGCTCTAAGTCTCCTACAACAAATCAGTGCATGGTTAGCGACACAACAGGAATAGTCACATCCACTCGGAGACGAGTTATCACGCATTAATTCCCAATTAAAGAAGACTCCTTGCTGTTAAAGACAGCACAACTCCAGTCGCACGTACTACCTCTGGTCTACACAGCAGAGACTTGGTCCTAGTTACATCCGAGGTCTAATCACCAATTACACCCCAGTAAGAGCAACAAGACGAGGAACTCAAGGCCTCACACAGCCACCAGCAGCATGTACTTATGCCTTGTGTAACCGTTGTTTTGTCAGCTGGACCAATATCATTTATGATCACCACCTCAGTCCCCAACACCTCCACGTAAGAAACGTCGTAACTATAAAATATCTTAATTTCAACCATAGCCAGAGACTAAACAACAGCTCAGATTGGGATTATAGAAACCCTCGTACACACACTGGAGTTACGTGATGACAGGAGAATAGTAGAGTACTAAAGTACTAAAGTACTGTATCGACAGAGTACGGGAAGAGCTGGTCTCCATGTGTGCATGCTGAGCCCATTCTCAAAATGTTCTTACGAACTTCTTAGGCTAAAAACAGTTCGTAGCTATACTATACGAATCATTTTTAGGCTAAGACGTTCGTAAGAACGTTTCCAGAATATAGCGGGAAGGCTGGTCTGTACGGAGGGAGCATATTGGAGGGGAGTGTACATGAGGGGCTGGTCTGTATTTGAAGGACTGGTGTCTGTACCCGGTACAGGGAGTGTACATGAGTTAAGAGCTGGTCTTTGTAGTATACATATATGCGTAGGATGAGCTCGTCTCTATACAGGGAGTGTATACAGGCGGGTCTAGATTAGAGGGGCTGGTCTCTATACAGGAAGTACACATGAGCTAAGAGCTGGTCTCTATACAGGGAGTACACATAAGCTAAGAGCTGGTCTCTATACAGGGAGTACACATAAGCTAAGAGCTGGTCTCTATACAGTGAGTGTGCATAGATGTGTAGGATGAGCTCGTCTCTATGGAGGGAGTGCTCTGGTCGTCGTCAGATGTGGGCAGGTGGTAACTATCTAACACTGGCACTGCTTGTCGTACTCTGTTCCCGACATGTTCCCGACATGTTCCCTCGTACCTCACATTACAGCTGCCAGTTTGTTTCATTCCTTCCCAGTACGGGTCATACCTTCATCTCAGTTGGACACTATATTCCAGCACCCGCCCTGTTTATTTGCAATGGCGTAGCAGAAAAAAAATTGACTAATGCATATATTATACAAGGTTAAATGGGTATCAGTGAACGCTGCTGTTTACATCGATTAGTTACATTGAGTGATGCCGCAATTTCGACGTGATAACTACCAGTTGCCATTGACATAACATGCTGTGTGGCAACTCCATGTGGGCAGACCATACAGACCATACAGACCATACCTCCATGAATCCTATACAGCTAAGAGCACGGCTACAAGTAACCGCCATTATCTTGAAAACATCTATTGTCAAATTTAATATAGTGTACAGAGTTGATTGTATTAGGTAATCAGCTCGGCATCATAATGAAATATAAAACTCGCATACGACTACTCATACTCTTTGTTGTTTATTGTGACATCGAAGTTTATGTTATTACTAGTTCGATTCTTTACATATTTTGTTTACCTTTATGTAAAATCTGTGTTCTATTCGTGCTACACACGCAATCATGTTTGCAATGCGTAATGCTATGTCAAAACATTAAATAAAAATCAATGTTATTTGACAGAAATCGTCACGTATGGGTGAAAGATTCCCGCTGTGACGTAAAGCAATAATTCATTCACTATTTGACAGAAAACGAAATATGATGTTTGATTTCAACCAGAACATGGCAATTGAATTGTATCGCATACATATATAGGGGTAATCAGCTTTCAGTATCAGTTGTCAAACAGTCACATATCATTGTATTCCGGGATCACGTTGCTCAGAACATAGCTACAAGTGATTGCAAGATACATGTTATGGACCCGCAACAAGTGTAAGTATGTTTGCATGTTTACTCTCAATAGTTTTAGTGCTGGACCACGTTCCACTGAACAACCATCACTTACGACTCTCGTAGCGCTACGAACCTTCTGTTTATCAGGGGCCAGAACTTCAAGTACTGTAGCTATAACAGCGTTTCATGTTAGGAACTTACACTTGTAGCGGATGCCTAACATTTAACTACGACCAATTGTAGCTATAAGGTATGTTGATCAAGATGGCCAAGCAGATAACATCTAATTGGATCATCTCGATGGCCTTTTCTAGAAAGATAATATCAGAGCCCTGAGTTTAAGAGAGAATGCCAATATCCTGTCGCAAGCATAACATAAATTTGTGTCCAGTTCAAATTAGAATATCAATATCATGTTCAAGCCATACTTTCAATACCCTCTTCAAGATGCAACGTGTCAATGTCCTCTTCAAGATGCAGTGTCAATGCCTTCTTCAAGATGCAACGTGTCAATGTCCTGTTTAAGATGTAACGTACTGTTATAGAAAGATTCCAACAACAAAATACCGATGCTCATTTGTTGGCCTTTCAACATTCAAAATCAACATAACCGTACGAACGTAAATCTATTAATTCGGAAACACCGTCAATTTGTTACAATTTAGGAGTTTTCTATATTGGGAATCATAACATATATGATGCTGAGTAATAAAGGACGTTAATTTGAGTTGGATTGATCAGGTTCCCCTGCTGTTTGGTATCTAGGGAGGGATGAAACACGCGAATTGGACCAACGCTGAACAGGTGCAGTTTAACTAGCTCAGGAAACGATAAAGAAGTTTTCACTGCACGCGATGTAGTGTGTTACAGGTGGACTGACTTGAACGACTTCCCCACCTCCGCGTTCTCCTGGGCCAGCAGTGATAACCAGCTTTATACAACACTGTAATCATGTAATCAAATCGAACCTTCATCATTGCACTAGTATTAACAATTCTGTAATGTTAAATATAATGTTTCTTATAAGGATGCCTCTCTTTACTTCAACATGCTTCATAGATCATCATCGATATTACAGAATATTGACAGAACCACCAATTTGCGCAGTGGGAATAGATTACTATTCCGACTTCATTCGCAAAGCAAAAACACTAATAATATGTGGCATAATATCCCATGGGGAAAACGATGATAAAACTGACAACCGTTACGTAAGGAATAACTTTCAGTTAGTTTAAAATTATTGGTTTGAAGATAAGGTTGTGAAAAGTAAGAAGGTTGGTAGCGATATAGTGACGTCACGCTGATAGTGCTGATAGTGCTGGAGTCATGTTGTGACAGGGTAACCTCGCGTTAACTTCATGAGTCACTGTACATTTAAATGTTTTATTCAGTTAATTTAACCCAGCCATAACAAGAAAACCCAGTGAAGAGCAACGTAATTAAAATTTCTCACGTAATCGCCACGATAATCAAACATACTTTAAGAGCTGAACGATCATTAACATTCTAGTTTATACACACACACTCTTGGCCTGTTCGTTTTGTCACTTTTCTCATTCGGAATACATTCGGAATGCATTCCGAGTGTTCGATTTGTACCAAAG
>JAUTBZ010141940.1:0-12692 GCA_032361785.1 Lepetodrilus galriftensis | reverse complement strand
CTAAAGCTCGTGACTTACTACATTAATTTAACTCGTGAAAGATAATCGGTAACCTCTCGTACCTCGTGGGTTATTGTCTATATCCACCTCGTTTGCTCCGAGATTGTATGGTATAGATGGTGAGATGGGATTCTTCGAAGAATTTCACTTCTACTTCATGACTGTGTTGCGGTATGTTGTTATCATTATTAAATGTTGTTATCATTATTAAATGTAGTTATCATTATTAAACAAGTTTTTCCCGACATGATACTAGCTTCGATAAACATGCCAAATTTGCATAAACGAGGTTTCATTACTATTGTTTTTAGATATAATTGTCATGACAACATTAGTTTTTAAATAATTAACATTTCATAGCTTAGTGAACGTTGCTACTTCAGCTTGTACTTAACAGTTTATCGTGTTTGGCTTCCATTCCACATAAGCTCTGCATAGTAGATATTCTCTTAGAATCAATAAGAACGTATTATCAGATAACATTATATTTAGATAGTGCTGTACGACAAATTTCGTATGGCAACTGTTCGCTAGTAATCGTCTTTCATGTGTATGTTATACTTTAATATCTATGGTCGTGTTCATTAAAATAGACGTGTGTTTTGTTAATTAATAGCGTACACGCGTGTCAGAAACGAGTTTGCTTTTTGTTTTCCTGAAAACGAACTCTAACACTAGTAGATTATGGGTATTTACCATACCCAGCATGTGAAATGGCGTTTTAACGGTGTGTGTTTTAACATTTACACTTTATTTAAAGTGCATTGTTGCTGCTTTTGGGTCTACATCAGGAAATCATTACCACGTTACCGTAGGATGCCTGTGTGAACTTATATGTCCATATTTGACAACTAAGTACCAGTGACAATGATTTGGTACTTACACTCTTCTGAATGCCACTCCGTCGGTTTACCTCGCCATAATGACTGCTGTAGATGGCGACCATACATATTCTCTTGTAGGTTTCCATGCGACAGATGCCATGGAAACCTCGACTGTCGACGCGTGCCGCTAGCTATTTAACCCGGAGCGTATTAAATGTATAGTATTAGTGGTCGGACACAATGGCTTCCTGCTGTATTAGGTCAATGGAGATAACGCACAATCAATACAAATTGAATAAATATTAAAATATAGAAAATCTACTAATAAGATAAAGCAGGCAGGATGTGAAGAAAGTAAAGAATGTAAAACTCACCCTGGCTGCTGTGGAAGTCGTTGGTTTTTCCAGAAGATCCCAGACCTTCTGTCTCCAGCTGGAGCAGTCGCCTGTCCCGAAGCTGTCCTCGTCCCTCTGTCGTATACTCTCCGCCTCTTTGCGTATTTCCTCGAACACGTGTTCTTTTTTCTGGTGGTACTTGTGCTGACAACACGACTCCAGGTACAGCTCGTCTATTCCCCAGTACTCCAAATCCTCGCTGAATGATAGCACACACATTTCTTCCACTAAATGGAGTTTACTCGTTCGGTAGAAATTTAAAATAGACGCAAACGATCTCGGGTGGCGATCGAAGAAGAATTCATTATACTCTAGATTGTAATCGTCGCACAGCTCTAGAATAGCGTCATTGGTATTGCAATCACGTAACCTTCCAAGTCGCGTGTGAGGCATCCGATCTAAAGTTCGCCACAACACTTCATGTTTGACGCCCCCGACGTTGAGAATTACCCGTTTGCATATCTGCTTGCTCCTCATGATGGCGTAAGGGTCAGAGGGAGCGGAATCCATGGACCCCGGGTAGTAGTACCTGCCCGGACTGAGGGTGTTCTCCTCGTGAAGCACGCCCATGTTTACCACAGCGGCCAGACAGGAGTCCGCCTCGACTGCTATGGACGAGCCCACGAGATTAGGAGCTATTTTTACCTCTTGCTTGGCGAACTCCCGCTCCCTGCGTCTGAAAGAGGATTCCCTCAGCACGGGTAAGCCGTCCTCCCTCTTCTTGTGATGAGACGTGTGGTGACGGAGCGAGGAACCCCTGGGCGCCAGACTCGAATTCCCTGACATACCGTGGTCGCCATCTCGACCTTGGCTGCTACCGGAGCTGGATAAGAACATGATGACAAGATAAATCAGTCAGAGAGGGTTACAGTGACGACACACAGCGGAGGCGACAGACCAGAGAGGAGCACATGCCGACTGTCACCACCACCACCACCACCACCACGATGACCACCACGACCACCACCCGGAGAACCACCAGGGAGTACCACCAGGGAAGGTATGGGTATACGCACACCGGGGAGCAGGATGCAAAGCGGGGGGAAGCTAAAGTCTAGGTGTCGGGTGAGGCGAGGGAACGTCTTGTGTGAGGGCAACAAGAGTGTTTTGGACAGGGGTGCATTCGTTTACTGGGAAGGTTCAGTTTGTGGAGCTAGTTCTTACTATACCCTGTCACCAGCCAACAACAGTGGGGCGGGTGTGCAGACAGGCACAGGTATAGGTAGGTAGGTAGGTGGGTTCAGGTTATGTACGAGGGTAAGCACACACTCTATCGAAAGCAGTTGTTACACCATCAGGAGGCAGACGACCGGAAGCTGTTTGGAAGACAGAACAGACGACAGGTGAGAGGTCACATGGAGACAGGTCAGAGGTTACATGTCGATTGTCAGGTAAAGTCGTAATGTCAGGAAAAGTCACTGTTGCGGTGTATATACCATGCATTGAACTTACGTGTGAAGCATATGCGTCTATTAATTTCGTTTCGTTTCAGCAGAGGTATGTGAAATAGCTGAATAAATTAATAATAAAAGCAAACGACTGTTAATGACAAAACAGTGCTGCTATTCTAAATACATATTGGCACATTTATGAATTGAAGGTAATTATATCAGATAATAATATCAGGATCGTGTAGTACTAGACATTAACATAAATTTACATTTCTTATTAGAAATACAACGATAATGCTTTCTCAAATTATGCATTGAATTACATAATGAAAGCGTATGAGACAGTAAGATAATATCACCACTACCGATACTTGTATGCTCCAGTAGGACACTGGGATTCGAACAAAGGAACGTAAACATGGCATGCACACGATTAATACTCTTACATTTTCATTACAAATATGTGATGTAATTGTCACCGAGGCAGTGCTGATATTGGATGTGTCGCTTCTCCTCACTTACATAATCTGCCCTCACGTTGATCACCGATAGCCATGCCAAGCAATCACTAATGGAAAGCCATGTAAAATGTCAACACTAAGCGAACCGCCTGAGTAGCGCACTGTGGAACTGCGTGTGTGACTTATGAGGGTAATAACTGTAAGCACTGACACCTACATCTGAGAAACACAGCTGGCTGTGTGCAATACATGGCAGTACACAGGGCAACAATGGCTCTTCCGCTAGTCGTCGGTATACAAAAACAATCATGTGCAAATAAAAGGTTTCAGGTGTTAAAAGCGTGTAAGTTCCATACCTCTATACGTGCGCATACCTAAATGTGGTTATTGCCAGTACTAACATACTAAACGACCAGTGGCGCCAAGCCAACACAGCTGGTTCTATGAGGTGGCTAGTAGACTAGAACATGGCTAACAGAGCGGTGCGGCTCACACACGGAGGAGACGACATCATCTGGAGTATTGTATCCCTACCTGTCTGTGGTCAACCGACCAACCCCAGCCTCTTCCATGACTATCTGAGCCCTAGCAGGGTGCTCTCACGACCCGCCCATCTGCTGGGTTCTACTCCGTGTGTACACATCTCCGACGCGGCGACATGTGAGGTACCCGCCTACAGGGCCTCCAGTCAAGTACGGTATGCAGGAAGCTGGTACAACATGTCATCCTCCAGACCAGCTCTCCGACAGAACTGCATCGGTAACTCTCAGAACCTGCACGACTATCCCCGCAGACACCCGCGAGATAAGAGCGCGGGGTGGTTAAGATTTCATGCCAATGGCACGTTGTTAAAGCTAGAATACCTGGCTCGTATCAATCATGGCGGACCACTGGATCGGCTTCCGCGGGCGAGATTAGCTCCGAGAGAGACGCGAAGGAAGAGCACGGATAGTCACCATACACACCTACACCACAATGTGACAGTGGTAAATGACCAGAAAGAAGACAAGATATAATGAATGACACGTTCAGACGACGCACGGACGGACGGACGGACAGACCGACGACTTACTCATTGGCCACTGCGCACGTGCCCACCTGAAGCATCAAGTCAGTCTCAGCCACCTGTTGGTAGAGACTCCCTCCGCGGGTTCTGTGTCACTGTCCGGGCACAATGCAGCACATAGTACACGTCTAGTGTCCGGGGAATGGAAGTGGTGACACGGCTCCCAAGCAAGAAGATGTCTCACATGGCCTCCACTGATCCAGCTGCATCCAGCATGTTAACGGAAAATCTGGGATACAAGGTCCACGGCGACAGCGGCAGCTACAACGACAGCGAGTTCTACACGTGTATCGTGTTCCACATGGTGTCCTCTCTACCACGTACTCCTTGGCCCAGCATCTCCTGTGGGGGTAATCACGAGGAATACTGTCACGGTCGTATCACATTGCCAGCACTCTCGAGGAGGGACCGCCACCTAGACTAATGGCATGTGGGCTGACATCACACTACCGTGCATAATGAATGGACCTATCACGTGACAGCTAATTATACACGAAAACTCGTTCCTATCGTTTCATTCAAAGTTGGTCTTGTCGTCTGGATTCGTAAGCCCCCAAAACAGTATGGAATATGCATCGCAGGAAGATGTGCCGCTCCTCGCCATGCAAATGAGTCGAGATAAATATTGATTCCACACTAACAGCTGCTGGGCGCCATGGCTTGGTACGAATCAGGCCTCGTCACTGCCAAAGAGCACAAGCAGACGACACAAGCAGACGACACAAGCAGACGACAAAGGCAAGCAGTGCCATAGCAGGAATCTGAGCCTGACAGGGCTGGGAGAACGACATCGGCAATATTCCGTAGACGGCCCTGCCCTGTCCTAATTCCTACATCCAGTTACTGTTGGACACGCGTGGTATGCAGACATATCAGATTTAGAACTGGGAACTGGCTGTTACGGATAGAGTAGTTTGGTGAACACAGAGCGTGTCGCACATGGTGCCACCGTTGAGATTATTATAATATGTTCTAGGTCAATGTCCAGCAGATGGCAACTGCATTACATACAACGAGGAAAATCGTATAGGCCAAACACTAATAATATACTGCATAAACCTTGAAAAGTTTCAAACTATAATAATTCCGCTAGCACCGTGGAGGTTGTGAGGCTGCATAGGGACATTGGTGCCTCAAAACCCATAAACCAATATGAAGTACCCTATATAGTTTTATAGATGTCATAATTCCAACGAATGGGTTATTTAGGCGATTTTGCATCACTATTATACGCAGCGAATTAATCAGATGATATCTGAATATCACTTCGTCTGGGTTATACCAAACCGGTACTGGCTCACCAGGCGAAAGTAGAACCCGGATTGGGAGCTAGATGTATCACCCACAGAGGTATGCACTTCCTTCCACACAAACGAAGAGAGAGGGGGGATTGAAGGGGGGAAGTGATAAGAAGTTGACGGTAAGGGGAGAGACACTCAGAGAGATAGATATACACATCATGAACATCCTCTCGATCACTGTCATATGCATGTATTCTGTATTAATATTAGCTTAAATATGTTAATTCACCATAGAAAACGATTGTATACAAATCATGCTAACTTAGGAAAAAATCTCCTGTATATTCAAACATAATTATAAGCTACAACATGAGCATCTGTATCAAGAATGCCACGTTATGTATTAGGAGAACAATATCAGTCGTTGCGATGTATTCCGTCCCTATCAATACCGTCCCTATCAATACCGTCCCTATCAATACCGATTATCGATTTCAAAGACATAAGGACCCATAACCTCCGAGTGATGGCGACTGGGATGGCGGCCACGTTCCACACTGGGATGGCGGCCACGTTCCACACTGGGATGGCGGCCACGTTCCACACTGGGATGGCGGCCAAGTTCCACACTGGGATGGCGGCCACGTTCCACGCTGGGATGGTGGCCACGTTCCACGCTGGGATGGCGGCCACGTTCCACACTGGGATGGCGGCCACGTTCCACACTGTGATGGTGGCCACGTTCCACACTGGGATGGAGGCCACGTCTCCAGTACCTACATCATCAGTGACGTGGGGGCTAGCCCTCCACACATGTCATACATTCACCAGCTTGTGTACAGACATTATACAGGCTTGATGTATCTGCTGCCTATACCATGACGATATGTTTCGCAGAGAAAGATAAACTTTAGAATAAATATGCCTGTTTACTGTTTAAAAAAGAAATACTTTCCATAATTAAGTAGCTATAAAAACCTGATAAAATACATTAAAAAAATAAGAAATAAGAATGGCCATAAAGACAAGCTTTACATTGAGGAGGTGGCATGTTTTGGCTACATACTCTCAACAGACGGTGCTTTAACTCCTCTACCCTGGAGACCACGGAGACCGAGTGACAATAATTCATAATGTTAACTACATGTTTATGTGTCTGTTCGATCGCTGATGCTAAATACATGATGATTGCGTGTGAGCGCAGGATTTCCATGAACGATCGATACAATTATACGTGTCTGTACAACGTCCCTGGCTAGATATGTAATAGGTGTGAGCATTAGTGTAGCGCACAATCATCCAGCGGTATACGACACATATAAAGTTAAACATAGCATTCACTATAACAGAATAGTGGAGGCTGGTGGAATTCAGACACTTGTTGAACAACATTCTTTTGGAATGACGGCATACACCGCCATCAGTCTTTACTTCTACAACATATGTTTATTACTTTCAGATTTGTTTTAAAGCTATCATACATAAATAATAATGTTCGGTTCATCCATAAAAATATATCTATCATGACTACAACTTTAATTTCATAGATGTCTATAACCTCCTCGGAAATCAACGACAAAATTGAGTTTTGTGTCAGCAATGTTCGTAAAACCAATACTCTTGAATGCGGTGTATTTCAAGCCATTTAATCTTCGGTCTTGTTTTTACGAATTAACCACATCGGTTCGCTTAGTTCTAGCTGGAAATAACGTCATGAATAGATGTGTGTGTCTTTAAATCATACGTCTGAACCAATCTGAACAACACGTGATGTGAACACCACTGGTTATTGACAAACACACGCTGTCAGGTCGCCTCCATGGCTTGGCATGGTCTGCTTCGCGGTGATGTCTTGAAATAACCCACTGCGCAGCTTCACTCACAAGACTGGGAGAAAAATAGACATTTTAACCAGGACTCCTAGCACAGAAGCATATCTTGCCTTCAGAGGGAAAAATCGATCTTTCTGTAAAACACGCCATGGCAAAACCGTTTCCATGGCTACGTCAACGATAGGGTGACGTCATACATAAGTTGTGTGCATACTAGATAAATCGCAACATAATAACAACATAATAACATCAGTTTAGGTTTTCACACAGTCTAAATGGAGGTAGAACGTGTGAGGGTAAAGAGGGTTGTACACTGATAATGATTGTGAGTATTAATTTCCGATATGTTCAGGTTTACGATTGCGTTGTAGTTTTTCTCTCTCTCTCTCTCTCGCCAACTCTGTTTACCTGCACTGGCCATCATATAAAACCATTCGGTTCTACCCGTATCTAGTTGTATGTATGATGCAATAACTATCATGCTCATGCTTGAAAATAACCATATTTGAAAATTGATTAATAAAACATTTATTAAAAGGTGTCCCTACATGTATGTAAATAATAGGGTCCATTATCCCGTAACAAGCGTCTTACGACATTCGCACAGAGATACTAATTCCGCTTCGTAAAGGACTATGATATAGCCATGATAAGTATCTGACTAGTATCATAAAAGTCCACATTACATTAACCTCGTTTCAAGTTCGACGACAGTTGTCACCATGCACTGTGTGGAACTCGTAGAAGGTCGGATACTGAGACTAGCATGGGAAGGTGGACGCATGGAGATGACCTAGATACATCATGTCCCATGTCATCTTACCACACACACACACACACTGAGGTGCATCTGATCAGTGCGTGCTGTAGGACATTAACAATTCCCAGGAATCCAACATATCTACTGACCGCACAATGGCGACTCCATTAGCATAATGTACATTGCGATTAGAAATGAGAATCAATCGGATCGATATCGAACGCCTTATCTGGACTTCAACACCCATCCACGACAACCTTGTTGTAGCGAGGAATCCGTGTAAGTACGAGCTGCGTGATTACACCGATTCCAGACAGAGATATGCCCAGTCAATGTGGAACACGGGCAGAGTTCCTTAGCCGTGGACGAATAGTAATGGTCCCACTTCTCCCAGTACCAACGTCCATGCGCGGATGTTTGAGCTCGGTATCTACCCGCATCAACACAACAGTGCCGACAGTATTCCGTGGAGCAATTAGGCGAGGACGTACCTGATCTGGATATTGTTAACGAACATGACCACCCCTAGGTATCTCCGATCATGACATGAAAGCCAGAAGGCCACCCGGCGTCCCGTCACTCTGCTAGAGCTGCTCGTCCACCCTGACCGCGCGTCGTGCAGACGAACGTCACATCACCCCTGTGTCCACTGCCGTCTATGCTGGGACAGTCTCCGCGTGGCTCGTGCTGTGGTAGAGTAGATCTATCTACCTAGGTACCCGCTATCGATGTTCGTGATAGTGGCAGGGCATTGGCACGGCCTCGGAAGCTCCTTGGACTCGCTGGCTTCCGCTTACAGAATAGACAACAGTATTGATGACAGCGCGGTTGAGCGGGTGCACGTGCAGCTATACGTAGACGTAGGGGGAAACACGACTGTGATTGAAAATTATCGTGTATTAGAAGGGTTAATTTGATTAGTAGTGCGTGGAAATGCCTGCATTGTAATAGGCAATTAGCAACCAATCTGGCTTAGTGGTATTTATATTTTGTTAGACCACGTGGGCACTAATGCCGAAATGAATGTAAAGTAGGTAATTTAGAAACTAGATAATTGATCGGCCGTCTGTTACATGGGCGGCATTGTAATAAACAGTAGCGTAAAGTGATGTAATGTATGGTAATACATTGTAATCTATAGAGTGAATTTCGAGTATGCATGTCTTATGCATGGGTGGAATACATATGAACGCATGTTTTCACGCATCCTACTATCGATGGGTACCCCGGTAGAAGGCTGTCCAAGACATGGATACCCTTGAAGTTCACTGACAGCTGTAATTAGAGGACAAGGTCAACAGTGGACCAAGTGTCTGATGTTTCCATCATTAGGGTAACATTGATGTCATGACATGGTGAACTGGACCGTGTACCATGCAGGTGAACAACGATACCCTACACGCAGACCTAGTTGTTACTTGCAGGAGAAATAGAACGTTAAGTATTCAAGCTCATTATGATTGTTACATAATGTCACTATGCTCGACCAGGGTTATCTGCTCATTTCGTGACCTCCGACCACTCTGTAGACTCTCTATAACATTATTCCTATAGATCTCTCAGATAATCCAATTACTAAGGCAAGGAACAGCTACAGTAGACGGCTGACGGACTCCTCAGACATTCACTGACCGGGAATCAAAGTTCCCCTCTAGTCGAACACACTGCAATCTACACTAGAGACCTGATCACAACTTGTAATTAATCAGCTAAAATTAAAGGGACATCCGGCGAATTTGCCGAGATCGAATATTGCTTCAATTTGCTCTCGTCAGGGTTTCCCGCATTGTGTCGCTTCCCCCTCAGTTCCGGGTGAGGCCCGAAATTACGGCCGAGGGTTCACAACTTGTCCGACTTGTCATGCCTAACGCAGTCTTTCCCAATCAGCGTGCCTCACACGAGTCGATGGAATCAGACCTATACACCCAGGGCGCTTATTGATGTCACTGTATCTTCCAATGCTTTCTTGTAGACTTACACGAGATGACCTGTCTAGGAGACACCGGCAACAAGTGACCTTCATACCAACACTGGAAAAGGTATATGTTAGATATGAACCATTTCCCATTGCACCAAACAGAACATATTGATCCATTGTATAGAAAACATAGACCAATTCATGGTTTAATGCAGGTTCGGTATAGATCACGTATGATAACAATTATTGACCGAACATATAGATTCATGATTGTAATGTAAACATAGACTCTTTATGACAACATGAAACCATTGAGCGTTAGGCAAGGACTGTTAATAACAACTTTGCCGACTGAAGAGATCCATTGACAGCCAATGTTTGAGAAATTTGCCTAATACGTGGATCCATTGTAAGCAGGACAAGCTTATTCGATGTTAACCCTCTCCGATAACGTTACAATGCATATATAGATCCACTATACGTTTGACATTGAAACATTTTGATAGCATATTGTAATGAATACATTTTTAGATCCATTGTAAGTTAGACAATGACACTTTCTGGTAACAGTATAATGAATAAATACTAGATCCATTGGAAAGTTAGACATGGACAGTAAACGTAATGGATATCTGAACATGTCTCCCGATAATTACAATAATTACAAGACGGCACGATAGACAATGAAAAAACAAACGTAGTACCTTACCACTTTCTGATTACATTATACTGAATACATACTAGATCGAGGAAAGTTCATTGACATTTTCTCATAACTGTACTTTTTAAATACTAGATTCATTGGAAATGTAGATGTAATATTATACCCATTGTAAGCTAGATATTGGCAAGTTACACATTGACACTTTCTGATAACATTGTAATGAGCATATTATTAGATCCATTGTAAGATAGACATTGGCAAGTTATAGACATTGCAACTTTCTGATGCTATTGTAATGACCCTATTATTAGATCCATTGTAAGATAGACATTGGCAAGTTATAGACATTGCAACTTTATGATACTATTGTAATGAATATATTGATCCAGTGTACCGATACGTTAGGCGTTGACCTTTTCTGATAACATTGAAGTAAGCAATGTACTTTGGACATAGACACTGTGACGACGGGGGACCAAGTGTGTGTATGCCCAGAGTGATACACGCAGGCTGAGTCTGATAGCACAGGGCCAGAGGAAAGGCCAGCCACTAAACCCGCCCATCGATATTCTTCTGTAAACATGGACATTTTATGTTTTCTGCAGCTGCATCATCAGATCTGATAACAAGGCCGCCGTCATTATGTGTCGTTACTCGGCCTTGAGATTACGAAACTGTTCTGAGTACAAACTCATGCTCAACTCAAGGCTTTATTCACAGATCCCCCATCTACAATTTTACCTTTGCAAACTCTGGACCAGGATGTAGATCTATGCATTTCATTACCAGTATTCTAACATTACATATACCTTGGAAATTATATCGGCTTTCATGGCGTGTTGACGTGTTTTATCCACATTTTATTAACTGATGATAAACAATTATATAAAAGGATTTCTGAACAATAATCCTACGCATATCATATTGTAAAACATTATACCGGTAATACATATATACTATTATTTATATCTCTTCCTGTTATAAATCAATTGCATAATAGTGGATTTACCAATAGTACAAAATACCAATAATCTCATCTACAGCATATACAGCACTGGTCAACTACGTTTTAAATGCGTATTTTGCGTATTTTGCGTATTTCCAAACTTCCAAAAAACAGGAGGGTTTTACGTTACTTAATATCGGTTTACTGACAATAATCACCTTGCAATACTAACTAGTGTATACAAGCGCAACATTAACAAAACCTACCATTTTGGAAAATGCAATTCTCAAAATAAATAGGCTATTATCATGATTACATTGAGCGAAAGCATTGGATTGAGGATGTGCAGAGGAAGCTTTGGATGGACATGCGCAGAGCTGTATAGACGTCCCTTGGCAATAGTTAACGCAGCTTAGTTCGAACACGCCAAAGTAGATGCAGACCATAAACACCTTCTATAACGTCTAATAGCCCACATACCCAAGTTCTCTAGTATTCCTTCCATTAATACACGCCGGTCGATCAATACACAAAATGGCCATAAAAGGCTGGATGAAACGCTGCAGAAATGTGTCGAATTATGTTCTTATATGGGAGAGAACATCAGGAGCACATGAACAGTAATACCAGAATGGAAAGACTTCATCACCCATCGTTTACTCTTGGAATGGAACTCCTTCATCGTTCATCGTAAACTCTCAGATGGTATGCCTGACACTATCCAATACCTTTAGAAGAGAACGTCTTCGCCCATCGTTTAGTTGAATATGGAACCGCTTTACTCAAAGTATGGCACACAACCTTATTACCAATTGTTTACTCAAAGAATGGTACTACCGTATTAGCTATTTACACCAAGAATTGTACGCCCTTATCATCCATTGTTTACTCAAAGAATGGTATCGCCTCATCATCCATTGTTTACTCAAAGAATGGTATTGCCTTATCAACCATTTACTCTAAGAATGGTACGGGCTTATCATCCATTGTTTACTCAAAGAATGGTATTGCATCATCATCCATTGTTTACTCAAAGAATGGTATTGCCTTATCAACCATTTACTCTAAGAATGGTACGGGCTTATCATCCATTGTTTACTCAAAGAATGGTATTGCATCATCATCCATTGTTTACTCAAAGAATGGTATTGCCTTATCAACCATTTACTCTAAGAATGGTACGGGCTTATCATC
>JAUTBZ010141929.1:0-12694 GCA_032361785.1 Lepetodrilus galriftensis | reverse complement strand
TGGCATGCATTCGCGCACAAGTTGGTATCGTTTGATAGAGTATCCATTTATCTATCTAAAATGCACTTACTTCTAACCTTTTAACGTAGGATAAAGACAGATTGGTCTCCAGAAGACGACGTGATATCAACAAATTGATCAACGGTCAGTTGATACCATGTTGTCTTCTGGAGTCCAATCCGTCTTTATCCTACGTTAAAAAATAAGAGCTAAGTTCATTTTAGATAGATAAATGGACACTCTATCACATGGTGCCAAATTACCAATGTGTGCACAAATGTATGCCACATTTTTCAGCTACACCGCTGGTGCACTCAGAAATAATTTTGCCACTAGGTCTTGATGGAGGTTGTCCTCCGATGTCAAGACAGCCTCAAACTCTACTGTCAGAGCTTCTCAGACTAACATATCCTTTGAAAGTGGCTCTAAAACAACTGAATATATCATAAATTTGTTGAAATGATTGAATATGAAAATATTCAAAATAGAATACCGTAGAACCATTTTCTTTTAGAACCTGCATGTCCTTTGCATGACAAATTTTAAAATTGATATTTTAGCATTTATTATTATTACTACTATTAGTACTATTATTATTATTACTATACATGTATATCTTGTTGCTTTGTTCAGCTTTGTTGTTGTTGTTTGCAGAGTGTAATAAGTGGAGGGATGACGCACTACCCGGTCAGTCAACAATTCATGATCGGAGACTACGTGACGCCCGGGAACGTTGTGGTACCAGCCAGCGTATAGCCACCCAAACTGCAATGTACAGATCTAATGTGACTGACTATTTATAGCATCATCTCAGGTTCAATGCCCCACAAGCTGCTTAAAGACAGATACAGTGTTAACAAATGAATGATCCGACATTGGGCAAAGGAAGACAAGACGAACAGTATGAACATTTCAAAATCTACACTTAAGGAATGCCTGTTTACGTATTTTTGTTTCGCTTCGACGGAATTGGAGTATTCCGACTAAAGGACATGTAGCAGAGACGGTGAAATAAAAAAAAGCGGAAGAAGATATTGTGTGTAAAAAAAAAAGTATCATGATAGTAAAGACAATGGTAGTGATTCGATTATGCAGACAATACGATTCAGCCATGTAGAGTGAGGCTGTGTTGATTTGATTGGTCCGATTGGTGCTGAAGATAACAGGGACAGTAACTACAGCTTGTATCCAGTTGTACAAGTGCTGCGGGGGGTAGTCCAAGCACGGAAAACTGAAATGTTGACATTTTCCTTGTTTCTGAGTGAAAAATTCCCTAAAATAATGTGCAAACGTATTATACACACTGCTGCCGAATGGAAATATTGGATGTGGTTTTATAAATTCCTGCCCATCTGAAATAACCTTTTAGACGGGCTGGTAATTCTAACCAGATTTTTTTTTGTTTGTATTTCCCCACACAGTTGAATATCCTGGTTGGGTAATTTTATGTGAGCTTCTAACACTGCTGTTAAAGTTAAGATTAGTTGCGCAATATTTGATGAAAAACAACAACTTTGAATCATGTCCTGAAACTTCATTATTTTCTCCCCCTAATAACATTTGCAATATTTTGCAGTCGTAATACTAAAATAAACCAATATACTGTATCTAAAGAAGTCTGTGTTTTTTATCCATTCAACTAGCTTGATTGAAAAATAGTAATAATGGTGCAAGTATGCAAGTTATTTTTTTTTTTTATCGAAGTCGTCTATCATATCCGCCAAATGTACTTACCGCGGTATGTCTTGATGCAACAGGACACATTTCTCCAATATTGATAAATAATCCTAGCTTGAACCTGGAGTACTGACAGAAGCTCATTTGCTTATTAAATTGTATCTATGAAAGCATTTGTCACATGCCTTTAACCCTCTCTCTGCTGGTTTAGGCAGTGGGCATCTAGTTGCCTCCTGCATAGAGAGGGTTAAGTGAACATGGTACTCGTAGAACATTGATTTTTCAAATGATATACCAGTACTGAGAGTGGATATGGTTATTTTCATAGCTTCTTTTCTGTCACTGAGTTTGTCATCCTAAGTTTAACCCTCTCCCTGCTGGATTAGACATAGCCACTGCTATTTGGGGCATAGCTGGTTGCCTCCAGCATGTAGATGGTTAAGCACGCTACTGTAGGACAAACATGGACCTATCCAAATAAATATTCAGAAATAAAACTACCAATACAATGAAAGATTGTGTTTTAATCAAAGTAATATCCTACAAGAGTAGAGTAAAAAAGGACATGTATTGCTTTTGATAATGCAGCTGTATTAACCCTCTCCCTGCTGAAGGCGAGTTAACTTGCCTGATCACATGCAGAAATAGAACACTTTGATTTTATTCAGCAGGGAGAGTAAAATCATGGATATAAATTAAACAGTTGGCAAATGTTAAGTTAGGCATTTGCTTTGGATTGTTGTTTTCACAATTTGTATATAGCTTTAAGTTCCCACACACTGTATATATAACTGTGCACACATTTTATTAAAATCTCCACACTTTGTATATGGGATACGTATGCAATCTATTAAAACGTGACCTCTGCAGGAATCTTTACGAAAATGTATGTGAATTATTTTCAAGATTATATAGGCCACTGTGTTAATCGATTCACTGGTTTGCCGAATCGATTCCCTGGTTTGCCGACCCGATTTTTTTCCACTATGGAAAATAAAAAAATAAATATTTATTATATTCTGCGACAGTGACACATCTTTTGAAAATTATAATAATAAATGGTGGCGGAAAAGTTATTCTGGTACCCATCATTGAATATGAGTACAGACTGACAAATGTTATTACTTACTAGTAAATATGTACAATATACGGTAAGTCTTAATTTATAAAAATTACCTATTAATTACAAGCATGCAGATATAAAAATACAACTGATGTGTAATGATGTTTATTACTTGACAATTACGTTGGTCAATTATTTATATTTTCTGTCAATCGACCATTCATAATCTCCAATTATTTTAATTTTTATATTGGTTTAACCAACTGGCCAAAATATCAAATTATCATTACAGTATTTATATTTTCGATCGACAACCTCAACTATATTATGATCACAGAAAAATCTGTAAACCAGGGAATCAAATAACTATGGCCGTACAAGATTTTGCAGAATACGAGAACTGCCATCTTCACAACTAGTAGATTTTCAGTCTGCTTTTGCACACTTGAGTTAAAAGTAAATGATGCCATATGCTGATATGTGTTCTTGTCACCGTGCCGTTAAATCATGCTTTTGGTGTTTGAAAATTATTGACCAATAAAATGTCTGATTTTAGCAGTATTGTATATCGACAATAAAGACATTTTATATGCATCGCTATTAAACTGTTAAGTCTGTCAGTCTACGAGGCAACACAGACAGAAATCTGGGAGAAATATATACGTGCCTAATTAAATAATAGCGTACCACTAAGTCTTGTTGCCATGTTCACAGTGATCTCCCTTAGGGCAACTTTTAGCCGTTTTGCAAACATTAAAGTCTGATTTGCATCCATTCGTAGAAATGTTTAAATATGAACATGTGTAAATATATATGTACATGTATATAGAAACAGGAGGGTGTTTAACAAAAAATCCTTTTTCTTAAATATTCTACATTCATGCATTGCATATTTTATCAAAAATAGAATTTGTTGGGTATGGCTGTTCTTTTAATTTTCATATGGAGGGAAATATTAAAATTGTAAAGGGAACAATCTTTTTGAAGAATTTAACTGACAAAGTTACTTTATCCTGATGACAAATTTCCCTTTAATATTGTTTACTGATGTGGTTGTAATTAGTTGCTGTGATATTAGCTTTTAGTTATGGAATGTGAATGAAGACAATTTCCTCGAACAAATATCTGTTGGGGCCCACACTATCTATGTCTGCAATATTGGCTTTCAATTATTGGTAATACATGCTACTGATACTGATAGTGGAAAAATAAGCAAGAAATACTGTGAAGTTTACTCTGATAAATCTGATAATTGTTGAAGTTTTCAGAGTTACAAATTGTAGATAAAGAGTATTTCAGTGTGCAACTTATTTTACAGGGGCATTTTCCTCGGGTATTTTGTACATTGGCTAAGGTACTGGGGCTCACAGAACAATAATGAAAGATACAAGTCTTAACTCGTAGTGTATGTACAGCGTTGTGATCATTCTATGGTATGTACATCAAGGGACACAGTTTGGGGGAAGGTGGACATTTTATCCTATTGGACGTTATTGAATGTCATTCCTGATACTTTTTAGATGAGCTGATAAAATCTAAAATGTAAGGAAGGACATTTTGGTAGATGTTTTTTAAAGATAAAAATTCCATATACCTGTACCTGTATAATTAAATTGGTATTTAAGAAAAGAAAAATCATGTAAGCATATAATTAAATTGGTATTTCTTTTTTAATTTATTAAAGCTAGAATGTGTTGCAATGATCTCTGTTGGCCTACCATAATAATATAAGAACAGATTTGATTAATCGTAATACAAATCGTTTGGTTGATATGCATCAAACCTGTTACTTGCAACTCATGTCTTGTTTCCATTTATGTGTGTCTGAGCCATGCCCCTCGTTTGAATAAATATACTTGACTAGGTCTCATTTATTTGCAAACACATGTCGTCTTGACTCATTTGGCCGAAAAGAAGTATTTGGGATATTGCCTTTCTATGCAATAGTACAACACCTGCAACACTTTTACGTTAAACAAAACTGCATAATGGCACCATAAATATATGATAGTGATGCTTCTCCAATACATTTTTACTACTACCGGTAATTGTGGAGGTAGGGTAGTTCAGTTAGCTGAACATTACAATGGTAATGGCTCCATTTTACTATCGGATATTAGATTCTGGTCGTTTATGGCCAGAATGCAGAATGGAATGTCCAATAGTAAAGTACAGTAAGCCTTTACCACAATGTTGCAAATGGGTGAAAGATTCCTGCAGCGACGTTGAACTCCATATTAACTCACTTGTATTGAAATATAAACTCAAAAAGTTCAAATAGTGATGAATACCATTTTATTACACTTCACACGATCAATTCCATATTGTAGTTTCACTTTTAATTGACAGTATGACTTGCTGCCTCAAAATCTGATTATTTCAGTTCCTTCATGTTTTGTAACAATCGGGTCTGGGATGTCTCCATGGGATGTCGCACTGACCTACATCAGATCACATTAACCTTGAATCGGGTCACATGAACATGCTAGCACTGAAATCTTGCATTCTTGGCTCAATACCGAGATTATGAAACTTTGAGTATGATTTCATGCTCGAATCAAGATTTATTCCCCATATAAAATTTGAGCTTGAACATGAAATCTGTTTTCGTCATCTTGGTGCCATATCATTTCCTTTGGAATGTCATTGACTGTAAAATATTGTCCAGAAATGTCCAAGCCACCAGTATTTATATCTCTGCCTTTAATGTCATAATGTCCATCAGGATCTTTGGTATGGGTGTAGTGAGGCAGCGGCTTTAATGTTGGTCTTGACGGCACTCGGGGCTTTTCCTAATGTGCCTTAAAACAAAATGTATCGTTAGCACAAATAAAACCAATACATGAAAATGAAAACAAGCATCATTCAACCTTTTGTGACTTTTCCTCATCTTCAAAATAAGTTATCTCCCCCTGTCACAACAAAGATTTTCCTTGTTAAAAACTAGTCCTCTCCCTGCTGGATTATGCACCGAAACATACTACTAGACTACACAATTAATAATAATAGTGTGCACATTCATATTGCACCAAATCATTCTTGAACGCATACAATTCAAATAAAAAAATTCCTCAACCTTTTTTTTGTGTGCATATCACTATATAGTCTATACATCCTCTAAAATAGGCCCATTGTCTCCTTTATACATACACTAGTTGCCCAGGGGTCTGTTGTTCGGAACTATTACAGCTACAACTATTGTAAGGTCAATGCTTTCTATTGTGGCGGGAGCCCAGTTACAACTATTGTAGCGCTACAACTGTTCTGAGCAATGGGCCCTAGGACATCAAAGAACGGAATGCTTGTGTACCTGGTGGTTTCTGCATCCCCTTCTGTTGCTGGTTGACCTGTGCAATGGACGCCTGGGTCTGAGGCATGGCTGACGGCGCAGGACGCATACGCAGTCCTTTGCCCGACGTAGTCGCCGCGATCAGCGTGTGCGTCTCCGTCTGTGACGACGTCTGAGGCTGTGCAGTCTTGTGGACTAGAGAAAATATAGAAAATTTATAACATCTCCCATACTTCAAAGATGGCTTAAAGAAAATAACACAAACAAATCTAATACCATTGAACAGACACATCTATTCCAGTCAATGCATGCAAGAAAGTGACAACAGAAACGAGAAGCATAAAATAAATTAGAAAATGTTCTTTTCTTTTTAATGACACTTTTACATGCAAATATTGACTGGGCCATGAGATTATGAAATTATTTTGAGTACAATTTAGTTTTCTTCTTAAAACCGCATATAGCTGGAGGATGAAATCGTACTTTAATAATCTCGGGACTGGGTTTTATTTAGTTAGTAAGTATTTAACAACGAGCCAGTATTCACTGTCAGTCTAAAATTTGATATGACTGAAACAAATCACAACAGGCAAGTAACACAGTTGGTTATTTTAAAATTAATTTATCACTGACTTGTCTCTTTGTCCCATTCATCACGTGCAGAGTTGAGGATGTCTAGAATATTGCTGGTGATCTTGTTTAGTGTGTTCAGTTGTTTCTGCAACCAAGAGTGATAAACAAATGAAAAACTACATTAATTATTGCAGTAATATAAACATGAATCGGAGAAAATACGTTCATCATATTACAAACATATAGTTAAAAAGTACTAGAGTAGAATGATTAGATCATAGTGAAATAAACTTTCATTATAATAAAACAATAGATAGTATTTTTAAAAATTTGTTAAACATTTATAATTCTTACGTTAGGTTATTGATGAAACTTGAATTGGAAATTGTGAACCTTTCGAAATCTTACTCATCTACCAAACCATGAGCAACTTACAAAATCATCGAAAATAATATTGTCTAAGTTTGGATCTACACAGCGAAGAGAATTTTCCACAGTAATATATTTTTTCTTTATGTACAATGGCTGGAAATGCTCATGATACTTAGGCAAAACTATACCAAATATCCACGAACCGTTGCATTTTCTGGGAGAACATTCGATGCCTTTGTGGTGAGGTTGGTAACCTTTTCATCCACTTCTGTGTCTGGCTTTGTTCGCAGATAGTCTGGCACCACGTCATGGTTGAACGCAAGCACACGTTCCTCTGTCAGTTTCTGAAATCGGATATAATTCAATGACAGTTAATTATTGAAATAATTAAACATAAAGACCACTAATACAACACTACACATGTAGTTGCATGTTTCTTTGATAAATTGAGTCAGTTTTTCATCTTTGTTTTTAATTGACATTTAATAATTAAAAAAACGAAATAAAAGATAATTGAGTCTACCGGTGAACTCGTTGCTAATATTTGGAATACAACAAAATTAATCGAGGGCCAGTAACCTTTTTGGACATATTAATTTAGCTTTATATTATTTTTATGACAAATAATTTCCAAATGTCTACAGGCTCCAGGTACTCTTGAAGCCCTTGTAGACACATTGGAAGAATAATGCTACCAGATTCCTCAAGCAGAATTCCTATATTTAATAGAAAACTTCCCCACAAAATATCTGCCAGCCTTTAATTAATTTTGTTGAGTATTTAACATGTACATAATAAAGAAGTGAAAATAATTATTTATACTGTAAATTTATTATTTATAAATTGGGCTTTATGGCTGTTGACTTCTTAACCCTCTCCCTGCTGGATTAGCAGTGCTAATTAGCGTGTCCAGTTGCCTTCAGCAGGGAGAGGGTTAAAGGTGAGCATTTCCATGCTAGCCATAATAGAAAGGGCAGTGAAGAATTCAGTGGTCACCTCCAATTCTGGATCTCTGTCTGGAGACAAGTGGACAGGAAACAACACATAGTTCCTCAGTGTTGTGATCTTGTCTCCCTTCAGCTGTTTGCTCAGGGAGTTGAGCTGGCCGGAAAGAAGTGCAAAATTGTCCAAGACATTGGGCCTGAAAGAAAACAGTAGTGAGATGCAGTGGTTTCAATAGGTGCCGGCGACCGGCAAAATTGTCCATCTATTTCCCTATTGTTGCTTTCAATCTTGTTGATACAACTTTGTAGATGAAAGTATGATTTATGCAGGTCTTTTGCCTCTTACTTTTGCTACTCTGCAAACTACTTCCGATTCTACTGAAACGACTGGAAATGATGGGAACATGTTTCTTAGGTACAACTATAGCTTGTTGCCCAATATACTTGTAGACAAATCAAATGTACATACTAGCATGTACAAATATGTTTGACCATGAAAGATGTCAACAAAAGTGCAAGGTATTTAATCAAACACTTATTCAACCATGATGTACAATTAACAGCCTATGTCCATTAACACAGTGTAAATGTGGAAACATTCAGGATCATTGATAGTTAACATGGTCAAAGAAGTAACATTTAATGGGTAACAAATGTAATTTAAACCATGATAAACTTACCAACTAAGATGTTCATATTCTGTTTCTAGTTTTACCAAGAACGATGCAAATGAATGTTTCAGATCTTTTACATTTTGGATCAACAAATCAATGGAGGATTCAAGTTGTTTCTCTTCTTTCTGAAAATGAAGACATGGACATGATTAATAAACCATAATTAGAAAAATAACATACCATTATGATATTATAAATATTGGATATTTACTTTTTTCAACACCATAAAAAAAATGTAGGATGCGGTTAGGTTGTAGTTACCACATTCTTTTACGAGTATTATGTAATAATACACCATACAATGTCGTTGAGTGACAGGTGAATAAGCAAGAGGGCGGATATGTTCAATGATAATGTGGAAGATGATGCCATGACAACTTGTGTTCACAGTTCTCTATTTCCTGTATCAATTAATGACTGACGAAGACGATGTTCATCAAGAAACACAAATACTCGGGGAAAAATACTATAGTGGCAACATATCTATTTTTGAGGAATGGAAAAAGCAGCGAAGTGCACTTGCGATTTCTATTTGACAGAAAAAGAAGTTTCGCTTTCAATGTAAGTTTGTACTTTTGAAAGAATAAACATGCAATTTTCAATGTTATAATTTTGACCGAAAATTTTCGTTTCAGTGATGAGACGTCAGGAGGCGGATCTTATTTGGGCCAATCACTGGCCAGACAGGCTGGTGTCACTACAACACTGTGGTATATCAGAGCTAACCGTGGTATATGTAGAATTATATCTACATACACTACGGGTAACATCAAAGGGACCGACAGAAAGTCATGGTACAATATATATTATACACCAAAGCATTTAATATATGGTTTTGATATACTTATGGATGTTGGATAAGCATCAATGTAGATTTCTATATTAGACAATCTCAAATGGTGTGTCTATGATTAGGTTTTCGTGCGTCTGAAATGGGAGGTAGTTCCTTAGAAATTGTAAAACTATTATTGCAAACACTTGAAATCTAATAATATTGAAAACCATTACACCCAAGCGTTTACTAAATAATTTCGATATATTTGTGGATGTTGGAGAAGTATACTAATAAATAATAATAATATTGTACATGACATGTGCCAATGATTCGGTTTTCGTGCGTATGAGATGGGAGGACCACCACTACAAATTGGTTGACGATTATTACAAACATCTAGCTACTGGTAGATCTATATTCTCCATAATGTGTAGCTAGATCATTCATACACCCGTATAGTAATTACCTGCATAGTTAACCTACAAAAGAAAACGTATCTAAATATTTAGGTCGACTTGTCAAAATAAACAGGAAGACATTCACTAGACAGGTTGGTTATGCGCATGTCAAGTTCATTGTGAGGTCATTCATCCAATCAGAAAAGCCGCCATCTTAGCAAACTATTTCTTTCTATCTTTTAGCTGCTAAATTTACTACAAAAGGTAAGAATAAATTTAGCTATTTTATTCTTGTGTACGTTAACTTTGTTCAGAGTTATCATGTGAAAGATACGTGTTTATCTTAGCGTGCTCCTCAAGCTCTGTTCTTTGTTCTCATTGGCGGGGGCCTGGGTGAAACGATTGGGTAGGCACAGCTAACCAAGTTATTGGTCGATTCCGCATGTCCTAGCCATTCATTCTAATCAAATGTCCAGTCAGATTTCACCTTACGTTTTCTACATTTTTCTGTATCGCGCGAAATATGCCGTTAGGTTGTCTAATAAAGATGTTGACAGATACAACTAACAACACGGTACGTTTGTCGTAATTTAGGTCACAGAGTCTACAAAATACGTCGGTAGAATCTAACATCGTTCAAGATTATCATGATTATGAGATAAATGTCCAATGTCTAGACAGTAGACAAGAGTAGCCTACTGTACATGGATGAAGTTTGTCATCATCAGCACATTTTTATATAACTGTATAGTGATGTACTCGTACATTTCCAGTTCTAGTAGGGTAACATTACAATTTATTTCCTTTTAGTAAAATCATCTAGGTCAAGGTCATTTAGCATAAAGGGTCATGATATCCACATACATGTACATTGGAAAATAAATTAAGATGATCAAATATTAATATATATATAAATTATTATTATTAATATTATTATGAAATATATTGCCGTAAGCATCAAAGAGGGTTAAACATATTGAATACTAAGTAGCTCAACTAACTTATAAATACATACAGTTTAATAAGTCACATACACTTAAAAAAACATAAAATCACGGTTTATTGATAATTTCATGGTCAAACATATTGCCAAAATACATGATATTCTTGTGCAGCCACATCAAATGTACATATGTTCAGGTAAAATGCGCTTGGCCATGAAATAGTCCAACAAACTCATTGTACACACTGTTGTATGCCTTTAAAGAATTCTGTACATTTTCAAGAATAGACTTATTATATTAATTTTACTATTATTATATTAATTTTGCCTTTTGATTTTATTTATTTGCAAGTTGTATCTATGGCTTTGTTGTCGCAAATGGGTGAAAGATTCCCGCAGCGACATTAACTCTCTCCATGCTGAAGGCAACCAGAGATGCCCTAAAGAGCAGTGCCTGTGCCTAATCCAGCAGGGAGAGGGGTAAACAGGGATAGAAGTGTGTGTGTGTGTGTGTGTGTATATGTTGATTTTAAATTGTTGATGTACATACTGTATGGTCAATGTTACAATGTTCGTTACCAATGTACCTGACACAATATGTTTTATTACAGAAGCGTCACCATGACTGTCGACCCCAATGCTGCTGGGGCCGCTGGCACCTTCTGTTTACCGATGACGGGCATCACGGAGCAGGCTCAGCTTATGTTGACAGAGTTCTGGCCCAAGACACTGGAGAACATCCAGAATCTGTCATATGTGAGTGGCAACTTACGAAACATTCCCTTTTCCATGATGGCCTCCTTTCTTGTTTCATTGCTGGCCATTGTGTTCTAATATCTCTTCTTTTTTTTTAAAAATTTTCACAATCTTTTCACAGGTACACGTCACACAATTCCCAATATACAATACTATACATGAATACAGAATCATACAATAGTAGAATATAAACATTGCATAATATTTTTTAGTTTGACGGTAAGTTTGTAAAATCAATCCCGGATGGACAAAGAAACAAGTCAGAAAAAAAAAATGATCAAGTTGTAAGTAACGTGTGAAACTAAGACCAAAAGGTGACATGTTTTTGCGTAGTTGCAGTTAGAAAAGGCTATAATGTAGACGTTTCATAATAGTTTATTAATTACCTTTCGCTTTAAATATTAAAAGGTAGTTTATTAGCGGTTCTGAAATTTCCATTTATTTTTATATTAATGCTCAGTAAGAGGATAACTGCCTTTAATGAGGGTTTTTTTTCCCGTTAAAAAGCTACAACAAGTATATATGTGAATTATTAATTTCCAAGTTAATATCCTGTGTTGCAAACCACAAGGTCATTTGGCTCAAGATTGTTTTTGTGTAATTACATTCACAGAATATATGGTAAATAGTTTCTGGAAATTCTTGACAGAGGGGGCCCAGTGCCAGAGGTGATTCAACATACTGTGTATCCAAATTTGTAAAGTGAACTATTGTTTGCTAATGAATAATTGAACACTGAAACCACCTTAACATGTTAAATAGTTTTCTTCCATCGTACCACTTCTCTATTATTATAGGTTTATTATTAATTCTAATACTGATTGAGACCGAATCAACTCCTCTTTTTCTATTTTCTTTTTACAAACCTTTAAATAAAGTGACCTGTATTCAAAAACATCCTTCCAGAATTTATTTGAAAATTATATTTTAATGTTTGTAATTATAGCTTCTGAATCAGATAGCCAGAAACAAAATTAATTAGTAGTGTTATAGAATATTGTGTGTCCATCTTGCTCTAGAATTAGAAGTGTTTTATCCTAGTACCGTATTTACCCGTGCATACTACGACCCCGTCAATAATACGCACCCCTTTCTCAAGGGGAAAAAATCTGGAAAACACGTACTTCTCATGCACACGTTTTTTTCAGGCCGCCAAATTGCAAAATCGCAAATTGGTGAATTTTTATTTAATTTGTAAAATCGCAAATTGGTGAATTTTTATTTAATTTG
>JAUTBZ010141918.1:0-12696 GCA_032361785.1 Lepetodrilus galriftensis | reverse complement strand
GAAGCCGTTCAACGAGCAATACATGTAGGAAAAAGTATTGTATTCATGTATTCTATCTTGAACGCACCTCAGGTGTGGTAGGTGTCCTGACAGACATTGATTTGTCGTCGTATAGGCCAAATAATCTTGAGATTTTACAAGCCCCGAACCAAATCAAAATAGTATTCAGATATGTATGACGACAAGAGTATTAAAATGTGATGGTACCGATATGTCTTATTTTATTAATATTACTGACAATCTACTTATATAAAAGAAATAAAACCAAACGATATCTACTTTCATTGCTTTTGTTTTTCATTCTTAATTGAACTTGCTTCAAGCTAAAGTTTATATGTACATGTCTGCCAGCAAGCGAGCTTGGCGTTTCAAACATGTGCAGAATACGCATGGTCAACATAGTGTATAGTATTATTGTATACAGTCGACCCCCGTATATCCAGACAGTTGTGTTCCCGGTAAAATTGTGCAGATAACTGAATTTCCGGAATATCTGAATTTGCCAAGAAATGCCCCCTTTCATGTAAATTAGACAAATCCAGACGACAATTTCACTTAATTTATTACACATATACGATCAGCTGATAATACATTGAGTGAATTCAATGGAAAAAAGTCAGTGATGTAGAATTGGTTGTTAAGTTTTCCAGTTTTGAGGAAGAGTTTCAGAAAAGGCATTTTGGCCAATATACTTCAATGAGAAATTCTTCAGAATTATTATTTTCAAGTCACTTTCAAGATTACAAGTATTTCACGAATATCACAGGTCTGTCTTGGGCAGAAAGAAACCTGAAACATCAAATAGGACCGAGTGGTAGAACTAAATGCAATTTATCTGTGGGATGGATACTGTGCATTTCTGTAGGTTTGTGCAACGGTACAAATCTTGAAGGTAGACCTCGGATATAACCGGCCTCCGATAAACCGGACACTTGCGTACAACGGACTGAATAGGAAGTCCCAGGTCACGTCCAACGCTAATTGCGGCATATGCGTATAACCGACTTCGCATATAACGGACAGAAATAGCCAGTTCCAACGAGTCAGTTATATGCGAGGTCTACTGTATATTAGAAAGCTGTTTTCGAATCCACGTGCATGTACCGGTACTAGTATATTGTCGTCAATATTCTTCAATACTGAGCACATCCATACTCCATAAAATCTACTGCGACACATTTCATCTGTGGCTTAAAATTAAAATGACAACAAAAAAACAGCATGGTTATCAGCATGAAATATTTATTAATTAAAATTTACATACATGTTCTACCTAGTTGTAGCACTGTCTTAATCATATTAATCTTGGCATTTTGTTATTGCACATTCTTTTTTTTCCACTTGATGACAATAGCATTCCATCCTTGCATTTGCTCTTTAAACCAAAAGTCTTACTTAGTTGGTGCTCGATCATGATTCATGGAAAACAATATAATAGAAAAACCGAAAGTTGGGAAAGGGAGATAACTGAAAAAGACCGAAAGATAGGAAAGGGAGATACAATACTGAGAAAGACCGAAAGATAAGAAAGGGAGATACAATACTGAGAAAGACCGAAAGATAGGAAGGGGAGATACAATACTGAGAAAGCCTAAATATGGGAAAGGGAGATAACTGAGAGTGAGAAGACAGACAGAATGATTATGGATAGTGAAAACATAACAAATGAGTACAAATAACAACTGATCAAATAATGACTGAACATGTTTCAAAGCATATATGAATTGCAGATAATTATTGGAAATTTAACTGAGAGAAATATATTATGTTTTGTCCCATTTAATATGAACAAAACCTTTGATAAAACAGGTCACAGTGACCTATTAATAAAAAGAAGTTGGGAAGGTGTAAAACGATCAAAGAACTTTGGTAAATAATTTTGGAAATACAATTTATTTAGGAGATTGAGTGAAATATGACCATGACATTAGTACTAGCATAGAAATACACTATTTATAATACATAGTGTCAACTCTGTACGAACAGTTGGTAACCATGAACTTGAACTATATTTAATATTCAATCTACTTGTAATAATTCCTTTTTCAAAATATATTAAATGTCATTAAAAAGAAATAGTGTTAACTAATGACCTTGAGTGAGTGAATATGGAGTTCAACATCGCTGAAGGAATCTTTCACCCATTTGCGACGATAATGGCCGTGAACTTTTACTCAAAGAAACAATTACGATACTTGGAAATCTACAATGACAAAATGTACATTCCAACTTGTTATCACGACTAACTCTCGCCATGCTCAAGGCAACCAGAGATGCCCAAAGTAGCTTTATCCAGTAGGGTGAGCGAGTGAATATGGAGTTTAACGTCGCTGCGGGAATCTCACCCATTTGCGACGATATCCAGTAGGGAGAGGGTTAACAGACTTAAACAGTAGAAAAAGGAGAGATAAATTTGTTAGAACTCAATCTGTTTCTCACTTTAATATCTACCAGTAAAAGTAGTGAAAACTTTAAATTACGCTTAAATACTATAGAAGAAAGAAAGCTATGAGATAGTATAATAGACAACAAAGGAATCACTTCTACAACATAAGCTTGACACGGTCTTCGACCGATCCAGCTCATACAGAAGGAACCAATTGATGACAAAATTCCTTCTCAGAAATATACCTTAGTTTCTTTCATTCATTCATAAACACTGAACATGAAATTCAGCTGATACACACAAAAGTACTGATATGTTTTTCTTACCACAAATTTTAAAGAAATAGCTCAATTTGATCAAAGTTTCACCTAATGTTTCTCAAAAAGACTAGGGAAGATCAGTTGTCTTGTCAATGGTCATGAATGCATAAATTAATTACATAGATTTTTCAGAACATGTCTGTATAGTAAGTTACAAAACGTGAACAGAAAATGAAGTTATTATCAACAATGACAAATGTTAAATATATATAGCGAGAATATGGCAACAGTTTAAACATATTTTAATTTATTATACACATCAGTATTTATTTGTTGTTTTAGTTATGTTAGCATCATGTTGGTAAATCTTAACCTAGCTTGAAGTAATGCCATACTATATTTCTTTAACATGATCAAAAGTAATGTCTAGTTGGTGGGGAAATATTATAATTATAATAAAAGTCTTATCATAACCAAGTTCAAGGTTTACGTTATTATTAATATTGGTATAAAGCACATATTGCCATTTACTAGTTTTAATATCACTGGCAAAATGCCATTTAATTAATTGACATACAAGAAAACTTGAGATTTGCATTGCTGAACTAGTTGTCAAAACAATCATTTTAAATGCAAAAGAATTCAAAATAAAATTGTTAGCAGTTTTAGAAAATGTTTCATCAATAAACGTGATAAAACTGGTCATAAAAGCATTAAATCTGAACTCAGTTCATTCAAAGTTCTTTTAAAGAATTGTAAATTTTATTTAGATTTCCTTTTATTTGGTTTGGCTCCAGTGTGTTAAGATTAAATTGATTAAATTAATATGGGAACTATGAATAAGTGAAAAGTAAGAGCTATCCAAAATAAAAACCATAGTAAAAGTCAATCAATTGTATTAATTTGGGACATTATAAATGATTAGCTTGTCAAATAATTAATTTTTACATCAATGAGAAATGACCAGACTAGTTTTAATGAGATAGTGTTTGCCCTAATATACAGTTGAATCTTTGACAACGTATTAATTTATGTATTTTATTTTGTACGATAAATATTGTAAGTTTTTACATCTAAAACCGCTGGACATTCGTCCAACAATGAATTTATCGCCAGGAAGTTTGCAACAGGGCCAGCTGCCAGTAAATAATGAAACCTCTGAAAACATAATTGAAATAACAGAAAGATCGATCAGCACATACATGTATGTACATCAAAAATGCTTTTTGCGCCGATGCGGTCATATTTTTTTTTTCTTCATTTTTTTTCTCCATGTCAACAATATTTACATCAGTAATGTACCATATGTACACGAGTTCTATTTACAAAAACTGCATAGCAGCGGTAAGGAAACAACAAGCATGAGGGGTGGGGGGGTTAATACGACCGAGCTACAGGAGCACTTTAGTTTGTGGACCGGGAATGACGTCTGTAAACCATATCCTATCTACCCTGACAGCAACCTAGTCGATATTTACACAAAATTACAAGGATCAATACTTTAACCCTCTCCATGATGCCCTAAATAGCAGTGACTCTGCCTAATCCAACAGGGAGAGGGTTAAACAAATTACACGGTGAAGCATTGCTTTGTTTTTCGCCACATCGGGAATCTTTCACCCATACATTGACAACATAAATAAATTATATATTAATAAACCTGAAATGCGAACATTTGAAAATATGTAACCCCCGATTATCGGCATTGTCATATTTACATTTTCAGACAAATTTTATGATTATCAATAATAATGGACAGATTTCAGGGAAATGATGAACATGACTGTTAAGATTATTTTTAAGCATTTCACAAGTTGAACAAATGTAATAAATAAGAAACAAATTCCACAGGAAGAGAAGGGATGTCAATGGTGAAATACTTGCATAACAACAATATTAATAATATATAATATTCACAAATTGAGCATTTTCTGTCCCATAATCATGCTAATTAGTGTATATGAAATATTCAAATAAATAATCCTATTCTTGCACAGATTCCACATTGAATATCAAGCATGTGTCCTTTCGGAAAACACATGTATCGTAGGCAGGATAGCCATGTTCAGATCGAATCGAAAATTAAATGTTGGAAGATCTACACAAGTGTTAACAATAACATGATTTGTAACATTGTTAAAAAAATCATTTTGTCAAATTCCTATAATACACAATGTACTTGCAATGAAATTCTCAAATATAATGTTGCATACGGTAATCAAATTAGTATTTCATCAATTTGGTCGGAGACATGCGTCTTGTTTGTAAATATTTTTTAGAGGTATTTTTTTTAAAGAATGTCAACAAAAGAAAACAGAATGAACAAGGGATAACCAAACGAGCATATATTTTTTTGTTCCATACTTCCCATCTCTTGGGAAATGATCAAAACTAAAACAATTAAAACCTACCAAACACAACAATACATAAAATGGGACTTTTTTTTTTCACTAATGATATTGACAGATAAATGAACAAATAGAAATGAACTGAAAGGAACACTACTAAGTTAAATCTCCATTAAATGACATAGAATATAATTGGAAGAAATCGGGGAAGAAAAAAACAATGTATTGATAGTTCCATGTGTTTCATGAGGTCAAGAGTGTTTAAAAAAATAAAAATGAAAAATCAATTTTCAGATTACTACAGGGAGAAATGATATCAATATACAACATTTACAAGAATTTTCAAATTCTAATTAATATATTTTATCAATAGCAGTCAATTGTCATAAACTTTACTGACAGGATGCCCAGAAAATACCAGAAAAAACCCACGCTAAACAATAGAATAATTAATTAATTTTTAACTATACATTTAACAAATTAATAATCCCACCATCAAATAATTTTGTCCAGTCAAAGATAATAATTTGGTTGAACTGGAAAATATGTCAGTTAAAATGTTAAGTTTTCTTTCGAGTTGTATATATAGATAAATTTTGCTAATTAGTTTTTAAAAAAATCAAAAAGAACAAATACTTCTACGCATTATGCAAAGTAATACCAAATAAACCCTTGTTCCAGGCATCCTGTGAATTTTGTGTACATGTATTTTATTGTATTCATATTAACAACAGATAATGATAGAATATTGAGCCGAATTACTATCTGAAAGTTCCATAATTAGTACGATTGCTTACACGATACAAATACTTGTTTAACAGACAGTGATCATAGAGATAACACGCAATCCTCAACTTACAATACCCATGGCACAAATGTTCGAAACCAACTATTATCATGATTATGCATGAAGTTACTTCAATCACGGCAACATTCATAAGTCATTAAACTACTGAAACTGTTACGTGTGAAGTCTTTGTCCCCATTCTCCTCATGTCGACACTACACACAAGACTAGATCTAGGTGACGTTGGCACTAAAAGCTGCAAAGCCTCTGGCAATGCAAATGAACGAAGGCAGCGCGACATCCTCAAGAACCTGAAGACAACAGTGTTTCTTAAATCTTTGCAAATTCACAAAGGACCCAAATTTTCTTTTCACCGAGATGCCCTGCTTTGTGAAGAGACCATCTTCAGATTTGTTGTGGATGGTCATGCAGAATGTTGGCTAGAACACTTTTGATCTCTAGGGGGTTTTCGTTCAAAAAGATTTGTTTTAAATACCCAACTGCACAAACTCTTGTTCAAATGGCGAGATGATGGTTAACGGTGTAAAATTCTGTAATGAGCTTGTGATAAAACTGGTTGACTCCTGGATCAAGCATGATCGTGGAAGTGTTGTTTGTGAGAGAAACCGGGAATCGCTTGTACATTCTTAAAGCTGTATTGCTAACACACCGTGTTAAATCATTGAAATTTCGGAATTGCAGATCATCATTGCTTCCGGACTTTGCGCAATTGCCATTTCGGGATGTCTTTTTGAAGCAACATGTTCAAACCTCATTTGCATAGTCAAGTCTTGATCGACGCAATGTCATATTCATTGTTCACAGTCCACAATGGTTCCTGGTGAATATTATACATCGTCACCACTCTCACTTGGCTACGTCCTGGATGCACCAAATATCAGGACGACGAGATTGAGTGAAGACGTCGACAAGACGAGCCATCGTCCATAAGCAGATCTCTTGGGAAGGGTGGGAGAGGGGGTGATGGGGGGACATTGCTTCACATGACTTGGCCTCGACATTTATTCACCTTCGTCGGGGCCGTTTTCCAATCATTAAGATCACAGGTCTGGTGAGAGTGCATGTTTATATATACAGATATACACATACATATACAGATACGTCGACACACAGCAAGCACAACACAGTCTCATTCTCTCTCCTGTATCACCTGCACACAGCACAGACACGACGTGACCACAGTATATTTCCAGGCATCCTCCATGAATAAAAAACATCATAAAATATACACTGCTGCGACCGTGCCGAGAGACGTACAGTGGAAACTCAATGGCGGTCAGATAGGGGGGGAGGGGGAGTGGAGAGGGGAGGCCACTCCCAGGCACTGAGCATAGCACATAGAAGCAGCCACGGACACGGAAACAGAACACATGCGCACTCGTCGCAGCAGCAGTCGCCGCGTTCGTTCAGTCACAATCACCTGGGGTTGCTCCCGTAACTTGCGGGACTGTCCTTCCGATTGGAATTGTTTTTCCGCCGCTTGCCGCTGGACCGGTAGACTTTGGTGACTGGTTGGTTGCGGTGGAATGTCTTAGCCGGACCCGAGGACGCAGTGGACCCTGCGGCGCCTCCGTGGTGCCGGTCCGACTGCGGTCCCACGCCCGGCGGGTGATAGCCGCTGCTGCTGCCGTTGTTGGTGGTGGTGGTTACCGAGGGGATGCGGGGGTGGGCTGGGTGCGTCATGGAGCGTGTGGACGACACACTGCTGTTGCTGGCATCCCGTGACTTGGGCGCGGCGCTGTGCTTGTGGTAGTCGCGGCTGCGTGTGAACTCTCGGAAGGGCACGGAGTTGGCACGGCCGGGTTTGGCTCCTCCCACTCCACGACTCACAGCAACAGGAGGTTCTGGGTTCGTGTCGGAATCCTGTAGAGAAACAAACAGATGTGTGAATGGTCAGCAAAAATAGTCAATTTTAACGAGTTTAACCTTCTCCCTGCTGAATAAACTAAAAGTCTTCTATTTCTGCATGTGACGAGGCAAGTTAACTCACCTTCAGCAGGGAGAGGGTTAAAAGGCAAATTAATTGTGACAATGGGATTGTTAAAATGGTGCTGAAAATAAGGTTTAATAAGATAAGGTTTAATATAATCTGAGAAAACCCCAAACCATCCGTTCAGAAAGCAACCCAAGACTATTTGTTGGCAACATGATACAACTGTTCAAAGTGAGAAATTGATTATGGAGTTGAACGTTACTGCGGGAATATTTCACCCATTTACGACAAGATAACTGTTCAGAAGGCAACCTGAGGCATTTCAGAACGCAAGCCCATCCAAACCATCTGTTCACAAGACTTGATATGATCTGTTCAGAAGGCAATTGGAGAGCGAGTGATCATGGAGTTTAACATCACAGCGAGAATGCCACTCATTTGCGACTATAGGCAACTGGCCCGTGTTTCACGAAAGGGGTGTAAATTTACACGGGACGTAAAGCACAGAGTACATGCAACTTTACATCCAGCGTAACTTTACATCCAGCCATTTCGTGAAACGCAGCCCTGGAAACAACCCGTCCCTCCGTTCAGAAGGCAACCCGTCCCTCCGTTCAGAAGACAGCCCGTCCCTCCGTTCAGAAGACAGCCCGTCCCTCCGTTCAGAAGACAGCGTTCAGAAGACAGCCTGTTCCTCCGTTCAGAAGACAGCCTGTCCCTCCATTCAGAACTCGGGGCGTGTTTCTTACCGTATCACTGGTGGCACTGGAGACGGAGCTAGCGGCGTTGGAGCTGGCTGAAGACTTGTAGCCCGAGCTGTTGCCGGAGTTGTAGTCGGAGTTCTCGCTGTCCACCGTCGACTGCTGCTCCAGGGAAGGCTTGTGGAGGAAGCTGTTGCCGTTGCCATTACACGACCTGAAAAAAAAAGCCAATAAATTAAGACGTGTCTTCCAAAAATAAGTCTACGATTTGCAAACCTGAGTCTATGAAAACAAACCAACATCCTTACATCGCATTCCACAGCACAATTGTTCAGATTTACCAAAACATTTTGGATGAGCAATGGAGAAAATAATTATAGTATTTTTCGTCGCAGCGAGAATATTTTGCGACCATAAAAATAGAAAACTTGCAGGGTTAGAAGTTCCCACTCGCCCGGCGGCCCAATGCATTTCCCGTAATGTTAAAGGTATCCTACGGGGCGAGTGTAAATTTCATGTTTTGTTATTTATATCGTTATTCGGGCGAGTATGTTTTAAAACTTAAATTCCCACCCTGAACTTGTCACATTGTCCAATGGATCGTGTAGTAAGCATCTATAGCAGTCTCGACTGTATACTTACTGCAGAGCTAGCGGGGTGAGCTGTGGGGCGACCACACTGGCGTACGTCTGGCTGGGGGCGGGGACTGGTGCGGGCGGGGCGCTGTCCGGACAGCAGAAGTTCTCCTGCACCCAGGCCCTGTACTCTACCACCTCGTCCGTCACTCGCACGATACGACCCAGGATGCTGGAGGCAAAGGATAAACATTGGTCAGTAAACATCCAACAGCTGACTGTTAGTACATTGGCTAAATGCAGCAGAGAGAATTTATGAATATTTTACTTTAAAAAAAAATGAATCGACATGATAAATATTATTGTAAAAATGTTATTTGTGTGCGAGTTTTTTATTTACGTCGCAGTGGGAATTTTGTAGCCATTGTTTTTCGTGATTCTAGAAACAACATTGCATGTAAAACCAGACTTACACCTATTAGTAGCAAAGAGCCTCACATTTTCATAGATTGTCTACAAATAAGCTAGCAACGTACCTACACTATCACGATGATAGAGATTACGCAGTCGGAAGGCCAGTATCAGAAAATTCAATGGAGAACTCTAAAATGTCAGTTTGGTACAACAGATAACATAAAACATAAACATACCTTTGATTGCCTGAGCAGAGAAGATTTGCATTCTGAGGCGCACACGCGTGACTTAGGACCAGATAGGCGTACTCGAAGGCTTGTTTCACTTGCATAGCACCATACGAACTGCGGCCAATGTCGTTACCTGAAGAACGAACAAGAAACATGATTAACAAGAAAATAATGGAGTGCGGGAGAGTTTTTCTTTTATGTCGCAGCATATACCCACCGATACATGATGGAATAGAAGGGCGCGAGTGATCGATCAATTATGGAGTTTTATGTCACAGTGGGAATGTTTCACCCAAACACGACGGAAAAACAGAAAACAATAAAATTAATTTAACACATATTAATACAACAGCCCAAGATTTCCTTCATGTAAAGTTGCAATTTAAAAATATTAATGAATAACCATCATAACTAATAGAATAATTAATTACCATTAAAATTATTATTCCACAAAACTGCCAGTATGTCAAAAGGATAATGCATTCACCAATGAGGGAGTGATTATGGAGTTTAACATCGTTGTGTGAACCGTTCACCCATTATAAATCTTTTCTTGAATTAGATACAGTGCTCCCTCGATATAACACTGAAGTTGGGGTCCATGACATGCCACCCGCGTTATAATACCCACGTTATATCAACGAACATAATTGGAGAAGAAGAAAAAAATTGTAAAAATTTCTTTTTTAAATGGGGTCCACGTTGGGACGTCGCGTTATATCCGAATCCGTGATGCATCGAAGGCCGTTATATCGAGGGAGCACTGTATTACTTTCTCAAGACGCCATTATTCACCTTTTGTGAGTGGGTCCTCAATACACAGCAGGGAAGCACGGTAGCCGTTCTCCATTTCCATGATGATGTCGTCCTTCGGAACGTATTCACCTCCGTTCTTGACTCGGATTCCAGTCTTCAAGTAGTTGAAGTTTCGCCCGTACAGTTCGAAAAATTCTATCAATAGGACTCCTAGGTTTGCATCTGGCAGCTGAGCATCTATTCTGGGATGAAGCTGTAAACAAGCAAAAAATGAAATTATGTGAGCATTAATAAAATGGAACATTCACGATAGCAGACTAGTGATTTTTAACATCAAAGGCAACATTATGCGACGACGATAACATAACGCAGGACAAATTTAATTATTCGTTAATGGACGAACGGATAAGTCTTGTAATGTAAAATCAACAAACAAATTAATTAAAAATTGTAGATTGCAACCAGAGCTCTAGATAAGGTTTTAGTGAATTGGGTACAGTACCCACTGCATTCACTCTTATTTAATTGGGTATCCAAATAAATAGGGGAGACTATCGAGGCCAAATCTACTATTGTAATAGTATTGCGATAGTTGAAAACACTATTGCGATAGTATTGCAATAGTTGTGCTACTATTGCGATAGTTTGTTTTTAAAAATTGATTTGATTGATTGAATTAATGTTTAACGTCGCGGCGGGAATATCTCACCCATAGGCGACGACTTTTAAAAATAAGTCTTTTGAAGATGGTTAATTATTTGTAATATAGTGGCTAATGTACATACAACTGGTATTTAGTGAATAAAATGCAAGACAATAGTGCATGGTTATCATTTGATTTAATCCTAAAATCTTGTAAAACAAACATTTCTACGAAATTCATGAAATACCCACTCTGCTCGAGTATCTTCAACTAATTTGGTCTTGGGTGTTTAAAAATAGTACACCTTTAGTTGAACTTCATAGATGCAAAACTATATGCCTGTTGAATTTGTGAAACCCTAGAAGCCAAGACTGATGCTGAATACAAGCTCATACCTGCAGAAAGCTGACTGTGAGAAGTGTGAGACTATAGGAACTGATTCCTCCTGTAAAGACTTCATTGAGATCGCGTTGGAGAAGAAACTGTTTGAGTACGAGCACCAGGTACTTCAGATTTGGATATCTGTCAATGTACTCCTGCAAAACAGAAAACGCTTAGATGACGACGCTTACCAGAACAATTTCATAATAAAAATATATCTAATAATTGTATTCCTGGAAATGTAAAATTCATTCAAATCTATAACAAGAAAATTGCAGAATATTCTACATTTACCAAAAAAAAAAATTATGTACATTTTAAATAACAATTATTTCAACTGTGCATGATTAAAATTAGCACATTATGTCGCAGCAGGAATATTTCGTTGATAACCAGTGTATAAAACTCCAGCAATTTCACTGTCAGACATGAGGACTGGCAAGACAAACAAAATAATTAAAAGATTTTAAAAAATGTTTAAATATGCACGTGCAAGGCTAAAATTTCACCAGTCCCCACTAAAAATAGCCTATCGTAGACATGCGGACAGACTCTATTTCGAACACTGCCGATACATGAATCAACAAGAACAGGAACATATATGAATTTTTTAAATAATGTAAAATATTGCAAAACTTCACGACTTGTAATAATTTGTCGATTTTGAATTCTCTGTGATGGATTGATTGAATAGTTCACCCATAGCATCCACTGTGAGTAACCCACCTTGATGAGTTTAGCACTTTCTACACCATTATTCTGGACCATGTTGAAGCTGATGTCTACTTTAACCTCAGTGGCGTTGTCCGTCAACTTCACAATAGGGACCTGAAAAACATATACCAACAACATTTCATTACTCGCTTAGACCTGCTCCATGCAAGTTCTCAAAGTTCACTTATCCATCGATTATGCTCCTCCAACGTGTACGATAATGTATGAATAATCAAACCAATCAAGATAATACTTGATCATTCTGCCAAATTTCAATAACTTTGACTAATATTTCAATACATGTTTCTGACCTTGATACTGTTGTTTCTAGTACAAGTTATCTCCCTTGCTAATAAATTACAGCATACAACTGTCTCCATACTGAAGGCAACTCGAGATGCCCTAAAGGGCAGTGCCAATGCCAGAGGTTAGTAACTTTTTCGATTTATTTTCCCTTCTTATTGATACAGTTGTTTGTTTTTGTATTGGGGTTTAAAGTCGCTTTCTAGAATCTTTCACTAATATCACGACTTGTCAGTTTAGGGCA
>JAUTBZ010141907.1:0-12697 GCA_032361785.1 Lepetodrilus galriftensis | reverse complement strand
ACTACTACTACTACTACTACTACTACTACTACTACTACTACTACTACTATTAATAATAATAATAATAATAATAATAATGTGTACATTTATATTTCGCTCAAAAACATGCTCAGACATAACCCTTCTCCCCTCTACGAAAATAAAGCTTTACAAACACTGAATCTCTATCAATGTATTACTAACACTCGCACATAAATCATTACTAACTGATTACCCGTTGGCTTGTGCATTACACTTCATCTGCACGCATCGTTACATAATGTCATGATGAGCATACTAATGTAAGATATAGCTAGCATCCATTTACAGATATTAAGACAATGCTTTCCATTTCGTAGTACATCCGATGAACTGCTGATGGTGGTCAGCCAATGGTCCAGAGGAAGAGAGAAAATAACGTCTCTTAGACGATCATCTGGCTATGCTACCGTGCATTCAACTTTCCCTGTACGCTAGTACAGTATTGCGATGTATGGTGTCTGTTTGACTGTGGGACACAGACGATCCTTTCCTTGAAGATCTTCAACTGAAGCACCTCTCGTGTGATACCGAACTGGTGGTAGGGCCCCGTCGAGATGGCTGTCATTTTTCAAGCCTCCATTATACACGCGCACTCCCTTAAGGCGGCCATAAGATTAACTACGGATTTTACAACTCTAGGTGTGATTAATTAAGGGATAATCAAATAAGCTACATCGATCAAAGCTTAATTGGCCTTGCTCACTCACTAATTCGCCGACATGGATTTGTAGTCTTGTGAGCGAGGCTACACGGACGGGTATGGTGTACGTCACAGACAGAGCTTCTTGTAATGTTAAATTATTTAATATTAAATTATTTTCTGGTAACAGAAGATCTGCAAGCGCACCCATATGTATAATTCTGTAGCACATACGTAAATATTAAATATGTAACTATCCATTGCATATATTTTGCAGGACTTTGTTTGCCTTTTTCTTTTGCCCAAAACATCCGGCAACCGTGATGAGAGAAGATTAGCAAACTAAATAATGAACACGATTTTTGGAAACTATTATTTGAGCTATCATTCCATGGAATAGTTCAAAACGTAACCAACATACACAAATATCAATGGGATAGCGAAAGCGTAATTTAATTGGCTCTTCGTGAAGTCCTGTCATAAATCCAGGAAGAGTTTCTCAAATAAATACTTTATAAAAAGAAGGAATCGTACTTTTGTCCGTTGTCAAATTTGTAGTAAACCTTCACAGCACAATAATTTAACCTTTACTTACCATTCCCTACGACATTGCAACGCTATTGCAAGATTAATACACTCATACAGACATTTATCTCTGACACTACACTCTACAGATATAGTATGGAAGGGACGTGAACTTTCAAGGAGACATCGACGCCTGTCAGAAACGTCCACTTGTTCTTGACCAGAGATGACAGGTCCAGTGTCCGTCCTAGCCTCTTATTCCTCTGTGATATGGTCAAGACGTGGACTCAACGTCCAGGGACTGGTTCGTCTGGACCTGCATCCTTCTTTACATCCTCATAATTCCATTATGTGACCTCAAACTCCTTTAGATCACCCTGCCTAGTCCTTCTAAGAGATAATTAGTCGTAAGGAATATCTTATAATATCATGGCCTGACCGGAAGTCTGGCGAACGCGCATCTGCTGGCTATAGGTAATGGCTGGGGTCCATTTATGAGTCAGCTATATAATAATTCTATAATAAGTGTCAATTAGCGTTTATTAGCGCTTAAAAGCTTTAAAACGTGTCCGTTGACACGCTGTAACATATGGATTATTAACCCTGAGATTAGGTTCCTTACAAAGACACGCCTTTTACTTTATGAAAACGTTTGTCTGTATAAGGAATTCCATGTCCCAAATACAGATAAACAACGTAAAACAGTATCTTTAAGACTCGTGCATTGATTATAAATTCCACTTCTTACAGACGGAACTGGAAAACTATAGAGACACTATTTTATGTTTGTTTCTAAAGACGTTTGTCTGTATGAGGAATACGTCCAGAATACAGATAAACAACGTTTTAAAAAAGTATCTTTTAGACTCATGCATTGATTATAGATTCTATTTTTTACAGACAGACTCGAAAACAATCCTGCTTCCTGCTTCTAAACTTTTATTATAACTCAGAGTTGATTCATTTTGTATCATACGATATGAACAATACGTTGAAAATAGTATCGTATACATCTCACAATTGCAACTCGCAGTCTAATAATATGCAGTTATATTATGAAGATTTTCCAATTACTCAAATTATCAATTTAAGAAAAGAACCATTGACCATAGAAACAAAGCCATCTGAGAGAAGCAGGACAACTGTAGTGTCATGTCGTAGCAGGACAACTGTAGTGTCATGTCGTAGCAGAGGAAAACATGTACACCCGCAGCTGCTGGTAGCTTGATCTCTGCTTTTAATAAACCAATATAATCACGGTAATCTTTCCGGACACACAGTGTACAACAACATCTGTTAATTTACTAAATGTGTTTAGTCTACATCATATAACATTCTGTAAATTAAGACTGGCTTGTGCAACTCTGCGCTCGGTTTCTCCGTCCTAATTAGCACCAGACTACTTCGTTTGCAGAGCCCAACTGTTCTCTGTTCAGATAGCTCTCCAAGACTCTTGGAATGGTCTAAGCATCTCTCCGGGATCGCATGACATCCGGACTTGAAAGAAAGGGGGCAAAATCAAACTGATAAGTACACGTGGATTAGCAATTATTTAGGAATGTTGCCATGAAGTGGTAGCACACTTTTATTAAATTCTTTCACAGTTGTCAAGGAGGAATTCTGCTAGTGTTTTAGGAGTCCAAGAACGGGGAGATTGCTCATCCTGCTTCTTTACCTGCCGAGGACGACGCCAGTGAATCCTGCATGACAGCTATGAAATGTTTGAAGACACTTTATCAATTTGAAAGCGAGACGTGGGTTTCTTCCTCACATAACTCTTCCACTGAAATATCCAGATAGGCGTATACAAAAGTTTATATGCTCACACAGCTGCATCTTCGTTGTTTCCTTGAGGGGAAGGAACATCCAATTGCAAGGAACTGAAATACGAGTTCTTCTGTTTAATGACACTTGTCATTCGAGACCATAGCCCTAGTTCCATCCAGTTTCAATCTGTTATGTTCTTGGTGAAATTAAAAAGACATTTTAATAAGAACACCTGACATTCTTAATGGTCTTATTTTGTGAATCTTTAAAAGGGGAAGCGAAAAGACATTTGAAGTGTTCACCCACCACCCCCTCAGAAGATTGAGTGTGTATCCCACGTAGCTTGCAATTGGTGGAACAAGTTATTTTTTTGACAACAATGATTGCTCCCGTGGTCAATGGTCCCTTCTTCACCCACCATTTCACTCCACGCTCCTTCTCACATCCACAATAAACCAGCATTTCTCTACTTTAACGAGAACAGACATGTGAACGTACAATTATGTTTGAAAGTGTTTTAGAGACCTGTCTATCTCGTGTGCAACGTTCCTTTTCCACTTGACAGATATATGGAGTGGTGCAGAACGTTCTTTAGAGTCAACCTCTTCTTCGTAGCCGCAAATTCGTACGTCATGCGACCAAACCCGTGACCTATTTACGGTTATGAATCAATATATGCGCTTCTTGCACGGAATAATTGTATTCTTGATACCAGGTTCTTGTCATCGGTTTGTTGTAATGCAATTTCTCTCCACCGCCCTGTAATGGGGGCTATATAGAAGTGACGGTTCGACATCAAGCACGCCAATTCAGCCTCGATTTGATCAACGTCCTTCACCTTCCGAGCACGCTACTCGGTGTACTCTATCGCCGGAGGTCAAATGGTAGTTCTCCGTGATCCCATCTGGAATGGTTCCCTAGAAATATAGCAGGGCATTGGGAAATTGTGTTCCGAGTATTTGGCACACGAAAATTGCCCTATAACTACCACTGATATGGAGGTGGGAAGATCGATTACGTTTTATTTGAACTGACCTACATTTGACCACAGGCCCTGCCAATAGTGATTGAAAAGGTCCGTGGTCTTTTTGAACTTGAAATGTAACTGCTATATAGTGCATTTAGTATAAACATGTCACCACGCTAAACGTACTTTTTTGTTTTAAATCTGACTTCTTGTAACTGAAAATTGCATCTAACATTATATTTTCAAATTATCGCGTATATGTTAGAGTTAATGCTAATTTATGTGGGATTAATTGGGTTATGGCATTTGGAAATTGAGGGTATAGCTATCTTGTGCTCTCCTTTTCAAATTTGCTCAACTCTAGTGTCCAAATCCTGACTATACCTATGATGAGCTTGGAGTAGTTTCGCCGTTCTCTACAGATGAGCATTGGCTGCATTTTTTCGTGCATGTTTCTTTCAGAGTTTCATGTCACTTGACTATCACTTACGAAATGCTGGTCTCTCAGAGGGGTAGTTTAGTTGAATGCAATGTCTACACAATGAACGTAATAGTGCACATCTTCATGTTGAACGACCTCGCTTAATGTTACAATTATCTTCGTAGTCGTAAAACATTTAATCAGTTCTAAACCATAAAATTTCCCGATGTAGTCCACGCCTGGTGAATACGATGAATTAACAGAACAATAGTGTTTACAACATTACAAAAATGCTTCTAATTCGTCACAACGACCACGATTGTAGTTTTAGACACGTGAAAACGCTATCAGTTGAAATGTCTTTCCAAATTGTTTCATTATTTATTTATGAACGTAGTTAAAACTACTTTCCCCCTATAATCGTCAATGACCCATTTCATTAAATATATTTCACAAATCACTTCAAAGATCGTGTTTTCATTACTCAATAGAGGCAAGGCTACGTTGTTTTCCAGAGTGCTATAGGAGGTCCCCTTTGCATTACCTTCTAAACAATTCACGATTATGTTGTTGGGTAACGTGTTCAGTCTAAACAAATCGGGATCAATCTGTTACGTAACCTGGTGCAGACCAATCAGTTTCTCTCGCTTCAGGGAACTTCGATGGAATACCATGGATGGCAACTTGCGAGTTTCACATTAACAACAAACTAACGTATTCCTGTCAATTGTTGGCCTTCGACCACCCACTTAAGAACGTCTGAGGCACAGCCCTATATCATCCTTCTTTACAATTATATTACACTCCAATAATATACCTGGAGTCCATGTTGTATCTATGTTACATCATTGACCATGACTAATTTGAGACCTCCCGGAGATATGTTTTATTGAGAAGAGCTGAATGATATGCTTTAACTGCACCGGAAGTGAACATCGTATGGTAGACGTAAGGCCAAATATAATACATCTGCAAATGCCATAAAGCAAGTGGGGTTTTTTAATAGTCGGATGCTACTCACAAGGAGAATATGTCTACTGAATGCTTGGGATTACATATATGGGGTAGAATAAATCGTATTTCGGCAATACTAAATGTGTCTGTCTTCTTTTCAAACTATGATATGTACATCGTTCCTGTATTTCTCTTTATTTGTGAGACAGATTTCATGTCAATTTAGGTACAAGAATACAACGATACTATGTATGGCTAAGGAAGAAAAACAATGAGTAAAGGGTTAATGCGTCCGAATGTCTACCATCCATTTTGCATTATACCTGTAGCCTGTATACTATACTACAAGGAGATGCGGTACTATTTTAAATTTCAAGCGTTTCTCAACGTATTATTGAACATCCTGGACGGCAGGGAATTGTATCTCCCGAATGTCCGGACATGTGTTGACACTGCTCAACAATGAGAGGATAAATAGGTCTAGGGCTCTTAAAAGATTAACGAATGTAGAGAATGACAGAGCGAAAACCTCTCGAGTTGAAGCATTGTGAACACGGCTCGAAGGTAATGAAACACGATCATATTTTACCTGCTTGTCAAGACGTGGGCAAGGTGCAATGCAGGGGATTTAAACGGAAGTATTTGCCTAGCACTGAGAGGGGGAGACAGAGAGATAGAGAGAGAGAGGGAAGGAGAGAGAGAGTTTCGTAGCAACACCTATTCCGATTACTCGAATTTTCAATGACGACATGCTGATACTATATATCATAATCTATTAGACAACACAAGGTGTACATAGAAATGTAACCGTGGGAACGCATTTGTATAAAATAAGCCTAACAGCAATTAAGTTATATTCACAGTTATTAAAGACATATTCCACCTGTGTGTTCCATCTTTTGAAGACGTCTAACCGTAAACGTGAACAAAGTCAAATTTCAGAACGAACACTGTCTCTCCATACTGGTTGCTCTAGCATAATAAGCCTTACATTTCCAAACACCACACATAGCTTTAACAGGTGAAAAGGCACAGTCAGATTATCAGTATATACCTTATGGTTGGCGTGTCCCTTGAAGTCATCACAAATCATTAAGAGGTAAACCCTTCATTATACCGAACGCACAAGTACCCCCTTGTTGATATGGCATAGTTCGGAGTCTATCCTGGAATCGGATATAATGGTCATCGCCGTGATGTATAATTACCCCCATACGTTATATAGGACTACGCAGTGTATAGTACTATAAGTGGACGTTTCGTTACGCTTGTTTCCTATACGTTCTATACGTATGCCCGGCTATTATGCTACCGTGAGATGAAGACGTGTGTATTATTATGAAATAATTACACTCAACTTTCTCATAGTGCCCGGGTGTATAATATTTGCTTTGATAATAGCTTTGAATGAACGACGCCGATATGCGTATTATTGCACGGTATTATAGAGCTATTTAGTTGATATACACAGATAGCTAAATACCATGTGAAATATAGTCAATCGATCTGTGACGTTTACGTGACTCATCGGAATCATACACGTACATACCGGCGACGATTGTAAAAAAAATATCAATGTTGTTTTCCATGTGGAATTGACATTATCAATTACCACAACCATATTACTGTGATCAATAATGTGTGAAATATGAAAAACGGAATACCTTTGTTTTCTAGGTATATATTCGGTGATTTATTAATATACAATGTAATATGTCATCTAGCATAGATCAAACACTAGTAGTGTTATGGACTGGTGTAATTTGATTTTGGAGATATATATAGATAACGTGGTTTTTTTACAGGGATTTATTCGGTAACATGTAAATCAATCTAATTAAAATAAATCTCGTTTCTCTACTTAAACATTTTGATCTTTTTCTATACAGCGAGTGTCCCATATCAGAGTGTTAGTTTCGGATATAATGCGATTGCTTGTTTATATACCATCTAATGTCATTTAGCATATATATCAAATACTAATAGTATTATAGACAGGTATTCATGAATTGTGTAACCTATATCTGAAACTTCTAAACACAAGCTTCATTGTGATCATGAATACATTATGATGATGACAAAGGAAATACAAGATTAAATGCATGTGTAAATATAGATCATAGGCCGTGATTGCAATGTTTGATATATGCCTCGTAATGAAACGCATAAATATCATACATCTAACAAAATATCAGTGCGTTAACTCTCTTTATACACTGTACTCGCACACTCCCAACATTTCAAGTCATTTGATGCAGGTATTAAACTGATAAAAATCGTTAACAAGTCACGCCGTGTTTTAACAGATAATTAGATAACTTTTAATGGCTCGAGTCAATATTGTGCTTGAACAAAACGTCCATTGATATGAGAGAGCAATGTTTGCGACAACCAGAAAACGGTTGCAGTTGTCAATCAAATTCATCATTTCCCGCCATTTTGTTTTCAATGTCAACACACGTGATCTCATGGTACCAAAAAAATCACGGCCGCGAAGGGGATTATTGTTTATATTTCAACAGATACCTCAGCCCATATAGTTCCAAAAAGGCATCCATTTACAACTTTGTCCGGAACCATTTGCTAATTTCCACTTTTTGCGTGAACCAAATGTAGCACACCTGTCCAACGGTCAGAGGGTTTCTATTGACTTTAAGCAGTAATAGTTTGGGATGAATCTAACTAATTATTTTAATCTAGCATGAGCGTTATGTGTGTAACATCGCTGTATATCCCACACGAATAATAAATAATTGTCTGATCCAGAGTATACAACAGCTGTACATATAATAATGTGTACATGTAAAAAAAAGATAGAGTAGATTGAAGTGATATATCTCACCACGCACAAGTTCAACGATGCTCTTTTTGTATAGAACTCTCTCTTTCTCTCTCTCACTCTCTCTCTTTTTTCTCACACACACTCTCTTTCTCTGTCTCTCTCCCTCTCTCTCGGTTTCTCTTGCCCTCTCTCTCTATCTCTCTCTCTCTCGCTCTCTCTCTTTTTCTCACACACACACTCTCTTTCTCTGTCTCTCTCCCTCTCTCTCGGCTTCTCTCTTGCTCTCTCTCTCTCTCTCTCTCTCTCTCTCTCTCGCTTTCCCTGTCTCTCTCGCTTTCCCTGTCTCTCTCGCACTCTCTCACTCTCTCTATCTCCCCATCTCTCTTCATATTTGTTTATTTATTTTGTTCTCTAACTCTCCATGTCGCTCTATTTCTCGTTCTTTCCCCTTTCGTTCCCTCTCTTTTTCTATGTTTCTGTTCCTCCTATATTCTTCCATTCTTCTCTCTCTCCCATCTCTCTCAACTTTTATATTTTATTTTTAATCATGAGTTCCTGATCCTACACCAGCAATGTTGATAATGTTAATAATCCTCCATTTCCGCAGCCAAATCATTGCGAACACCGAACCATGCAACGTCTTCACTATACCGCACGTGTGGCCCAGAATACTCATTTGGTTTTAGTTTTCCAGTTAGGTAAACCACTCTTCTCATAACAGGCGAAGACTTACGAAGATTCAAAACACATGTGCCAATAAATTATATATCTATGTTTCTTATATCTGTCTAATATTTCACATACGGTACTGTGAAATCATTAAAAGAACATAAATATCGATAAAATGTAACTTCTGTTAGCTACTGTATAAAGTATATATCAAAATGTATAACGAATTATTCACCTTTTTTAATTTGAAAAGTATATAATATTTAATATGATATACTCGGATTCTTTGAGTTTACTGTATAAAAATGTGCAAATAAAGATATGCACTATCAAAAGTGTTTGTATCTAAATGTACAATGATTAATTCATCCTCTTTTCTTCTTTTTTAATTGAAAAGGGATATCGCTTTGTGTCGAGATTTCTTCCAATCGGCCTTATGCTAACGTTAAAGTAATCGGTATAGCCATATTTGCCATTATTCAGGTTATGGTAGTACAATTTAGCACTGTAAAGAAACCGTATAAGTGTGACGACCCCTTCTCTGTGTTCTATCTCACACCTAAGAGCAAAGTCCTTTTGGAACTCGGAAAATATTTACCCAAGAAGCCTTTAAGAGAGCCTTAAGGGGGAATTCTAATCAGAAAGTTTACCGTTTCGCTGTCAGAACAGTTTCGCAATTTCTTTGAAATTACTGAATCGGATTTCGATGTCCGTTGAACAATATTGAGTTTCAAGAAGGGGGCGAGGGGGTGAGATGGGGGGAGGGGGAGGATGTTTGACGACAAGAGGGAACAACGCTCTGTTTGCGTTGTAGTGTTTTCAAATTGCACTAAACAACCAAGTCTTTATCAGGTGCATGGAGTCTGTCTTAAAGCAATCAATGACAATCCCCTATTTTCTTATTCCAAAAAAACCTTTAACCTACGGTAAGAACAGGAAAGGACCCAAACATTCTCCTTGCCTAACTCACAACAGCTGAACTCGCCAATTCACCCTTTGTTTGTGTCCACAAGAAACCTTGCCTCGCCATCACGTAAAGATATCTAGAGGCGATGCCAGGGCGAAATAATAATATTATGCGATTATATCCTATAATAAAAACCTTAGCCGAGCAACGAGAGACGCAGCGGGTTTTGACAGAGTTGTGCCTTCGGGGGTAAAGCGACAAAATAACACTAGGGGTAAATTGCAATAAAGATACAGAATCGAGCAGGGAACAAAACATTTCCTTGTTGAATACCCCTGTCAGGGATAGCGAGCAGGCTATATAGGGGAGATCGGGACATCGTGGTCTGGGGGTGCCTGTCCATATTTTGAATGACACTTTTGGGGTGGAAAGGGGGAACTCGATACCTGGTTGAAATGGCTGGCTAATGGGCGAGCGTCTTCAGACCCCCTCGTCTAGCCCCCGGGGTAATAACACTGCGCGGGCGAGCTCGGGTGGAAACCTCACCCAGGTCGTTAAGTTCACTGTCAAAGGTAACATCGTAGTTACGTACTCTTACGTAGTTAAGCTAGCTAGCTACGCATTTCACTCGTACGTAATACTACGTGTTGCTTAATTTTAATATTAACACAATTACATAGTAGGTTTTGCAGTATTTTTCAAACAGTTGACTTCATCGAATGATTTAAAAGTCACCGGTAACATCGTAACAGAATGTTCTAATGTATTTAAGCCTATGCAGCTAGGTACTAGTATTTCAATGGTACTTAATGTTAAAATTCCAAATCATATGTTTTGGGGTTTTCATTATTTTTCTAACAATTAAATTTATGAAATAATATCAAAATCACCGGCAATATCGTATTTGCGTTCTTTTAATAATAAAAGATGGCAGTTACATTTTATCCGATTTTAATATTAGCTACTAGTATTTCAAAACAACGGGTACACCTCACAGAATTGTATCTGTTGTGGATATGCCTTGTCAACGATATTGTATCCCTCCGATTTCTTTTTCATATTTAAAACAAACAAACATGGCAACTGAAACTAGTCTACCAATTTTTCAACAAACAAAATAATGTTTAAATCGTTAAATCTTTGACAAGGACTACCGTGGATATACATAGCCTTGTACGATTGTACATATGAACCGTTACTATTAATTTATTAATTGACTGTCATTTTGTCACGTGACCATATTTTAGCCAATCGGCAGTCGCGAAATCGTGTAAACGAAAGAAATTATTACGGAAGGACGTTAGTGCCATGATGGTAGCCCGCCATCAGACCAAGTTCCACGAAGCTGTAATGTCGTGGCTAATGGGCCCGCCATCGATGACATACGTTCTAGATAATCCGCTGTAACACGTCTCACTCGCTTACACGCATATTCCATAAATATATAATTAATTCATGAAAGGTATGAGATATGAATGTGAAATTCGCTTACTATGCAATATAAGAAATCGACGATATTTGCAATATCAGGTAGTACGAATATATACTAATGCCGTATAAGAAATCGTTACTGGGGGATCTTTCTTTACCTATTATATCCATGGTTTGTCAATATATAATAGTGCGTGCGGCTAGGATTTTTTTTAAAGGCTGAATTGTGCACTTTGGGTTAAAAGCATTACATTTGGAAGATACTGTTCTTTACAAGAAATATGGATATAGGGCCAACCTAATTTTCCAAATGGCCGCCAAATTCAGCGCTACTGATGTTGGATATCCTGCCATAAACTGAAAAGCCGTGAAAGAATCTTAAAAGCGATTCTAAACCATAGTTATTATTATTTTTTATATAAGATCTGTAATGTCTTAACATTGATTTACTGTTGCAATTTAAATATGAATATAAATATATTTCGCATAAAAATATGCAATACCATTTGGGAGCGACGTTAATATAGGATGGTATCATCCTGTTTGTCAATCCCATCTCATGATATAAGTAATATATTATTGTATTGTTGAATTGTTGTATTATGCTCGGTCATGAGAATAAATATTGTTTAAATTACATTATTTTAAGTGAAAACAATTATTGTCAGGAAACGTTTCTATTCGATATGCATTATGTATAAAAATATTTGTTTCTGTTTAATTGTGAACATTCCATGAAATACATTAATTTCATATCAATATCATATCATCATGATAGGCGAACAATGATAACATCAATTCTGATCAAAACCATCCTCTTCGAAAGAGCATATAATTATTACTGAGTGCTCTTGAGCAGGGGACTATATCTGGATAAGCAACGCTATATAAATGCATAATTTATTATTATATTTATCATTTATATGGTGTAGTAAATAATCAAAATTATAATGCTTTGACTACACATAATGAATATTGCACACCGGATAGCATCGATCGATCTATTAATGTATATGATACTGAGAAGGAAACCCTCTTCAGCCTAAATTCCAGGGATCCATATTCAAGATAATATCATGATATTAATCCATTGTCATTGTAAAACCATACAGTTTTACTAATACGTTTTTTAGTGGCATGAATGGGGTTTCTTTGGGTATCTTTACATATCGATATATTACGAATATAAGCTCATTATCTTAAACACTGTCCATTGATCGCCATCTTGTACACCCTGTGCACGAAATGGATTCTCTCACCTGTAATCATAACTGTTATACCAGCATAGCCCTTCTGTTTTCGTGCACAATGCTATTTTGTAAGCAGTTTACACGCGGATGTATAGTTCATAATTTTTAGGTATAATTCATCGGGCGAGAATTATTGTTTAGGTTAATTGATTATCTATTTATACAAACATAACATGTATAGTGAACCTTGGCAGGTATCGTAATACATCGAAAAACAGCATAATATGTCCATGTAGTAGGCCCTACTTTTAAACAAAATTAATTATTTTAATATGTATTATATTAATAAGTGGCTTAGTTCGAAAATGTTCATCCAGCAGAGAATGGGTACCCGGCAATCTCATTAAAACCAGATCTCAGCCA
>JAUTBZ010141896.1:0-12699 GCA_032361785.1 Lepetodrilus galriftensis | reverse complement strand
CACACACTACACACACATACACACACACACACACACACACACAACAAACACACACATAAACACCCACACACCACATACACACCATACACACACATACTCACAGAACGCACACATACCACACACCACACACACACACACCACACACACACACACACACACACACACACACACACACACACACACACATACACCCACACACACACACAGAACACAGATACTTTATAATGTAGTAACAGGTTAACACATTAACAAGGCACAAGAGGAAGTTTCCATAAAGGACTTTTGTGACTTATAAATACCACTACCTGATGTATCAAAACTATTAAATATAATATAAAAGTTTATCGTAATTTAGGCTAAGTTTTAGTCTATGACAATAATATGCCTTTAATGTTATATTGCAGGCATCCATTCAGTTACTAGCATGCATACACTGATCACGATCGGATCGTTCTACAATACAGGCTAATAATGCAACTGGATCCAGATGATTCGGATACGAGAACACTTATTAATTTACCTGGATCCAGATCCGAAGTTGGAAATGTGACAGGTATGTGATAAATATGTAATAGTATATGCCAGTATCACGAGGGGTAGGTAGTAACGTATACAAACAATACACTTGTTAGTGTAAAGATAATATGATACACATTTATTGGCGGCCATTTTGAAAATAAGAACCGCTGCTTACATTATTTGATGCACTCGATGTATAGCTATCCCCAATGGATTCCTTGACCCATAAACTGTATGGTGGCCATCCAATTTTGGTTGGATCCATATCGATAATAGCTTGTACTTATGTGACGAAAATGTGTGCCAGGTGTTCTGTTTTTAGCCCCGAAATACACACTTTGGATTTAGAAATTAGAGCTCCTAGCTCAATCTGGCTCCCGGATTATAGTTCACACTCCAAATTGTGACATCTTTTGAGAATGACTCATATGATGCTTCTTTTTAAGGACATAACCAACAGCCACAACTGATAGCAAATTTTGGTGGGACAACTATCATCGAACGTGTTAAACATCGCTCGAGTATTCTAGATAGTCAACAGAAACAAAGACGTAAGTAGACTATACTGTACATACGAAACCTGATCTTTGGGGCGTACAGGTGTGCATATGTTCCAGTAAGATCGTGGAATTAAGTAATGGCAAAATGCAGGATATTTGTATCATAAAATGCCAAGAAACCTAACGGGCCGTGCTGTGTAGGGTCATTTTCATTTTTGGCCCTTGGCTCCCCGACTATGTATAACTATTCCTACTGGATTAATTGACCCATAAAATGTGCGTCTAGACTTCATAATAAGGCGTGTGAGAGTCTTATATTACAAGCTGATAATGTGAAACAGTCAATTTTTGTGTATCCATTTTTAAAAACGGCGGAAATGGATAATGCAACACAACCTTTTTCTTGTTAACATGCATATTATCAATGTGCAACGTCTCACGAATTAAATGATACCACTTTTGGATGTTCTAGGGTGGGACGGTGGTGCATGGTTGGAACTATATCCGCCTAGAAAGCAAATATTTGACGAAAAACGACTTTTAATGGGGCCATTTTGAAAATATAAAATCAAAATGGCTGCTTGACTTTTTGGAGCTTGTGGATGTACATCTATTCCTAATGGATTAATTGACCCATAAAAAGTGAGTATATACATCATAATAAAGCTTGTGGGAGTCTTACAAACTTATAAGTGAACATGTCAATTTTGGAGGCAGCCATTTTGAAAAACGCCGGATGCCGGGCGGACGCTCTAAGTATGTAATTGTATGCCTTTAAAATCAATGTAAAGTTAACTCACAAGACTTTGAATAGTTATAATAAAATGTTATACCATCTATCTATCTATATTATATATAGATTTAACTACAAATCGACTTTAAATACATACAAGTCCGGTGCTTAAATATACATATCCTGAATATAAATATATATAAATATGAATATGAATATGAATATGACTATGAATACTAATACTGTTCATCGTGTTCAGGTAATTAAACACATGCATATCATATTCTCTGGAATTCGCGGTGGTGATCTACACACGTGTCGGCTGGAAGACTCAACACGTGTAAATTCCCAAAAGGTTTGATTCGAACTGTCTGCTGTATGTTTCTGACAGCTAATTGCTGGCGTATCAACAGTTTACATTACTCCGATGCTGGCTTCTAACAACATTAACTATTAGCATTCCTTCAATTATCACCATACTTTGTTATTTCGGAGTTTACATTCCGCGAAGCACCTGTCCTGACCACTAGAGAGACGCGCACGCGCACGCCATGTCCACTGCAGATTTGGAGGGGGATCAAGAAGTGAAAGGCGAGACTAGAGGATGAAAATTAACCCGGTGTTGATACAAAGGTACACATATGTTCATATCGTCTCCGAAAAGATAATTGGTTATGGATTAGTAGTTTCTTGTTAATTGTTATTCTGTAAGTCGAATGGTTTACAGATGTTCTAGCTTGTCCTACGGAGAAGGTCGTGAAGGGTGTTCTGCATTTACAATGCATACTGTACCGTTCATTGGCTCTCTTTCCGTTACGTACATTCGTTATTTTATTCACAATAATGGTGGTTATAGGTTTATTATGTAGCCGTCCGGTTGATCTACATGCAACTGAAACAGGAATTGCTTTCCGAAAGTCAAATACGTGTAATACCTTTATTGAAAGGGGTATCCGGAATTATCATTTGATACGGTTTTAACTTTAGAAATTGGTATTGAGAGAGAAAGCGAAGAACTGTTATTCTGAATATGCCTATACATACCAGTATACGCTTTACTGGAGTGATTGATATATGACTGCTGTTTCTTTGCAGTTCAGAGAAATGCATATTGTCTGGACATACCAATTTGTATTCAGAAGTATTGAACAACGAAGGACTAAAAACATCTCTTTGCAGTACACACCTACTTGGAAAAATAAACACAACATCACTATGACAAAAGACGTACGCTTTAACATGGACATGCAGCAGATGGATCAAAACTACCGGATTTGGATCAAAACTCTGAGTTCCGGCTCAAGATATCAGATGATTAATGTTACAAGTCTGTCCAGGTCCTGGGTTTGATACATAGTTCATGACCCATTACACTCTGACAGATTGAAGAACGGTTTGATCTGGGTTTCCACTACATTTAATGCACATTATTAATTTTTTCTTCTTCTGGAATATGTTATTTTGACTTAAATTTTGAGCAGAATTTCGCTTCATTAAGTTTCCAATGCGGGTGGTAGATTCTGCACAGTGTTAGACCGCAGCATTAGTAGAGGGTATTGGGGAAAACATGTACCTTTCATCAATCACCGTATTCTTCAATGAAAGCCATACATCTTGCTTAACGGGAATATAAAGTCTGTTTTCTATCGTGTAATAAAGATTATTTAACTCTGTTGTGACGGAACGTTATTATACGGCAATGTGGTGCGGTGATGTTGGTATTGAGAAGACAACCTGCCGAGAGGAAATGCATTTCAGATATACAAGGGGCGAATAATCTCACCCCCTCTTCCGCTCGCCACCCCCCCCTCACACACACACACACACACATACACACACACCCCACGATACACGAGTCTGCGAACGACCGAAGGCTTGAAGTACAGAATAAGAAAGGAAACGCAACATATTATTCCAAAATTAGATCATAAATTTCATGTTCAAATGTAATCAAAAGTATGTTATACATTCCAATTAAAATTCTCATTACTGGTTATGGCAGTGAAACGGATCTAATTTAATGTTTCCTACAAATTTCGCTATTAAATTAAATACACATGACTATTAATTTTCCAAATTATTGCTGAGAATGTTGTGTTTGCTCTATAATGATGAAGTGGTAAGAGAGAAAAAAATACTTCAATTCACAACTTCAAAGTGTGTTTTAAAAAGGAAATCCGACCCACAAGATGTCGATTTTGATCGTCGTAGGCACGGAAATGTGTTGCAAGAACCCATAATTATTTCTAACATTTAAATACTTGTCTATTTTCCGTGTTCTTAAAGGACGGTATTTGGTAACAGAAGCACGGGGGACCCGCGGGGTAACATTAAAGTTAAGTGCCTATGGTGGAAGGGAACTATTTTCACGGCCAACTGACCTATGCGAATTGTGTGTATTTCTCCATTTCATGTCTGTGATGGAAATCGTCAGAAAATGTCAGTCGCTCATGGCTGGATGGAGAATTTTCTCCTCGGGTTGAGCGGCTCTATTCACCCTGGCTTCTATGGGAATAGCTCTGTCTGACGGTGGATCCGAGGACAATTGCTAGCAGACCACACAATCCTTTAGGGGGTTCGACAACCCCCTTCCCATTCCCCCCTGCTTCCAACACCCTCGTTATTTTCACGTATTCAACTCGCTGCTCGGGTAATCAACAAAATGTAAATTCACCGAAAATGATCTTAAGGTTATTTTGTAGGGATGCAACGAAGCATACACGCCATAACAGAGGGTACTACAACAGTTAATATATAGTGATGGATGTTCAACATAATGAGATGCTGTTTTATAAACCGCTGTATGGTTTTGTATTGAAAGTACTCGATGTTGTAATTTATATGAACGGGCTGGGAGATATACGATATGAAATATATATCGCACCAAGGATTCGCATTGTGGACAGAAACATACCTTGTATCAAATGTTTAAGGACATTTCTGACGACAAAAGAAATGTTATTTTCGCTTCTTAAAAAGAACATTTGATACGCCAGTAGCTACGAAAAGGGTAGTTTCTATAGAACGTATTTAGAATCCATATATTACTTTAAACATTGTATGGGAGAAGCGTTTCTCTGCATTCCAAAACTACACGTATCAAAATACAAATTATCTTTTCAGGGGCAAAGAAAACACGAATTTTACTTGAGACTATTTGGGGAGTAGGGCATTAAGTTTCTTTTGTATGATTCAAATTCCTGGTGTGATTGTGCAAAAACAATTTCAACAATACGTAAACTGCTTTTACAACTTGTAATTTTCTTTAAATATGGATGATCTGAAACATAATGTACCAAGTGTAATGTTTGTAACATTACGCAAATCGTGAATACCATAACCGTGCATTATAAATTACAAAAATAGCGTACACTTAGAGTATCCTCAATGCAATTATATCAAATAACGTATCTCGTAAAACATATTAGGTACATTAAACAGATTGTATTCTCTTAAATTGCCGTCTTACTTTTCAATCCCACTACTTAAAATATGGACACCGAAAGATTTCGCAATAACAAACAGGTTAACGTCGTAATGGCCTGTTGAGATTGAAACGCTATCGAATCCGCCAAACTGAAAGGCGGCATGATTTACTATCGACAGTAAAACAGTATCCCTTGGCCGTAGAGCTCGTAAATTACATATACGACAAATGTAAATGGTTTCAAAGCTTCGCATCGTCTTTGTTTTTAGTTGCGTAATTAAAACAATGCACGCCCCTCTTTCTTCTACGAAAGTAGATCACCTTGGGGCATGCAGACAGTAGGGCACAGCTATAGACCAGTGAAAGAAAATATAATTTATGAGCAAGACGTTGTCAGTGGATTCTTAATGGTTACAGAAAGTTAAAAAAATATCCAATCTAGTTCACAAATACGTGACGGTAATTTACGTTATTGTAAATGTTAAGATATTATATAATTTTTATCTTTTGACAAACTGGAACTCAGCTGGTGGGTCCGATCAATTGAATTATCTATCTACACATTCGCCAGCAGTCTTCATTTCTTAAAGATCACTGTGAGATCATTTATTTTTCTCCTTTACGAAAATGGACATTGCAGCTGATCTTTTTCACCATACGTATTCGTAGCAGCGAAGGGTTTTCATTAGAGCGGAGCAAAGAGACACTGGCTTTTAGAGATGCTGCTAATGATATAATGTCCCACGAAAATGACATTTTCATCTAATGCGTTCACCAAATGCAATTCATTGTTTTAACGGGAGATCAATAGAGAAAGGGCCCTTGGTCTAATAGAGACAAAAAGCGCGGCGGCTATTCTGTCCGATAACATCGCAATGCGAGATGAAATTGAATTTAGGGCTGATTTATGTGAGTCCGACTGGACATCACTTAATTATTTATAAAAATCCAGTCCTTTTCCTTTCGCCGCCTCTCGTAGAAACCAGTTCTCGATTGCCTGTGACAAATGACCTAAAAGCGTGCACTTTCGTCTCGACTTAAAGAGGAGTAGAGATTGAAATTGGGATTGAGGGAGATAGAGAAAGGGAGACGGAGAAAGAGAGAATGGGGAGAAAGAAAGAGTGAGGAGGAAAGAGGGGGCGGGAGAGGGAGAGGGAGAGGAAAGACAGACAGACAGACACAAAGAGAGCGCGGAAGATATGGAGTTAATGAATGAAAAAGCACACAAAGAAGAGGGCGAGAATACTAAAGAAGATATATAAATATGTCAATCTAAATAATATGTACGATTTCTTTACTGACGATTTTATCTTCATTTCAAAGAAATACTACCTTTTATTTAATAATATTTTTTTTCTTTTTGATAATATCAAATCATATTTAATTCCTCAGACAGAGAGAGGGAGAGAGGGAGAGAGGGAGAGATGGAGAGAGGGGGAGAGGGAGAGAGGGAGAGAGGGAGAGAGAGATAGAGAGAGGGGAGAGGGAGAGATGGAGATAGGGAGAGAGAGAGATATTGCATTACATATACGTTCTATTGGTAATTCGATTACATGTATATTCTAATAGTAATCTCATTAGTTGTTGCATTTCAAAAGCTGCATAATTGACGAATTACGACATTTCTCAGCTAACCATTATTGAGCTATATTCGTATGCAGGACCATTAAATACCAATCTATTAGCTCTTGGCATTAGGACTTTGTCATATTGACCAAACTCCGATAGTATCTGCTCATCTAAGAGTACTCATTTATACGGTTCTATATATGCGGTGAACGCATTCCATTTTTAGTTCTGTTCTTCTTCATTGCAAATGCTGCATTTTCTTCTCTGATGATGTTGCCGATAGTCGAGACAGCATTCATTGAGACAAATTTATATGAATTATTGAGGGTAGTGGAAACTGGCAGAATTTTCATGGCCAGATCAGTATCTCGCAATCAGATGTACACAAATCCAGGGAATATGACCACTCATACTTATTGGAAATGTAAAAGCATGCGAGATTGCTTCAACGAAACGACATATCCAGATACGATTGATAATGAATATGGCTTTAGGGTTTTGCTCAAACCTGCTATTAAAAGTGGCAATAATATCAGTCGGCATTCTGATACATAAATCGGTAATATTTGCGTGGAGATTGCCTTCAATGCTTGATCTATGGTAATTGATGGTTTTTCCACCAAAGGGACAAATGCTAATAGGTATTTATGAGACTGCGCGAAGTGATTTGTGACGTCATCAGAAATGATATCGCCCAGCATTGAGCGAAATGGTCGCGAACAGAGGTGCCAGGCGTAAGACGAGTAATTCCATTTGATCTGATATGAATGCTCATGTTTTCTGTGTTATAACCCACAATGACATTGACTTCATAAGGAAATCACTGCAGCTAGTGTGAAAGTAATAGAGAAGATATCATAGAAAGATTCCACGACTGGGAGCTCACGGTACTACCGTTCGACCATTGTGTAAGAGTCATTAACATTGATTGAGTTAGATGCTTTCCATAATACCATACTGCAGACATCATACAGTATCTATAATATTTTCCATGCCATATTGTAGCACTATCGTTGTTCACTTTCAAGTAATGCATTTTAACTTCCAATTGCATAAGTCATCGTTCTAATATCAACACTTTCCTAAACATCCAGAGACTGTTCAGTAACTGATCAACCCTAACTGTAACATGGCAATGTATGTTTTGGACGTAATTTCTTTGTGATGTATTCATATCTTGTTAAAATATGTGCCTCATTTACAGAAAGTCATAGATCATTTGTAGATCATTTAATTGTAATAATCTACCTGTAATACCTGCCCTGAATTGTAACACAATCCGCCATTAATTGTAATACCATGTAATGGCGTGGGTACACAGAAGTCAATACTGCGCTGGGTATACACGCCTTTGGCAACTGCTCTTTCTGACACTTCATCGTTCTCGAAGGCACGGCCACACTGGGACTTGCGATAAGGGCCATGCTACGGGCGAGAGTGGCGATACCCTTCACCCAGTCGCGTGCGCCATAAATATGCTAGCGAAATCGTTGTCAGGGTCGTTGGCACGTCGTATGGTAAATGTGTTTATCAATAACAAACCATTTCCTGTCTCACAAATTGTCTTTATTTGTCTTCTTATGAGTGAAATGGGATGCTTACTTGACAGCTAGACGGATCGTTAACACCTTCTTTATCCCTTTTGCTATTGTTTCTCCCAATCCAAACGACACGTCTTCCTACGACTCTCTTGCTTTATTTATGCGACTTATCTGGCGCTTTTTAACCAAATAGGAAACGAAAGCCTATTTCCGATAATTTGACATACCGATACGGTGATATGTTTATCTTGGAGTATTACCTAGAACATTTCGTCACCAAGGTAAGCAATATATCAAAACTATTAGACATGTTTTACATGGGTGCTATATAAAGATCCATAGTTTAACACCTGTCAGCTGAACCGTCAAATACAGTATACAACAAATACATTAATCTAAAGGAAATACGTGTCATGACCAAGAAGGATAACCGTGTTTCACGAACATGTTCACACTTAGAATGAATAAATTAATGTATTTAACAAAAATATGAATAAATTAATGTATTTTAAAATAAATTAATTTAAAAAAAGAATGAATAAACAATTAAATTGAATAAATAATATTGAATTAGTAAATAAGAAATGTTAAATAAATAAAACACACAAAAGAATAATCAATTAATAACATAAAATAAATGAAAGAAGTAATAAATCAATAAACAAATGGAAAAATAAATTTTTAAAACGAAATAAATAACATAACATAATATTAAATTAAAATTAAAATTAAATAAAAATAACATAAAAATAAATAAAAATAGTAATAATCATAAATTGAGATGTATATAATTTGCTCACCTTTCTCCTTGGAGATCTGTCGTTCATGATGGCGTGCGTTTTCCGCGGCCACTTTTAGGAGACCTTGAATATTGAGGAGCACCGTCTCTATGGAGGATATTCCACCCGGATCTGGGCTCAAGAGATTTGCCGTGTGGCGATGAGAGCCTGTTCCAATCTTATCCAACATCGGCATGTCTACAACACCCGTCGAGTAGTGGGCAGCGTACACACTGGGGTCAGAATCTGAATACACAGAAATATAACAATAATAATAATAATAAATATCATAATGTATATAGCCCCAAGATGTGTAAAGCATTACCCCTTTGGTATACATGTAGTGAATACGTATGTCTTGAAAGAGGAGTAGCATGAACAAATCCTTAAGTCAACAGGAATGAGAGAGTGAAGAGAGAGATAGATAGAGAATTAGAGAGATAGATAGATAGAGAGAGAGAAAGAGAGAGAGAGAGAGAGAGAACGAGAGAGATGGGAAGAGGTGAAGAGTGAGTGAGTAAGAGGGGGAGAGAGAAACAGTGTGATTAGACGAAGATACGAGAGAGAGAACAGGAGACAGAGAAAAAGAATCAATGCGATAGAGAAATGAGAGAGAAATAAATAGGAATATATAGAGAGATAAAAGGAGAGGGAAAAGAAGAAATAAATAAATAGAATGTATGACTATTGAAAGTAAAATGCCTTCATATTTAACAAATAATTATTTTGTATTATACAAACATATTATCATGTCAGACTTCTATGTCATAAGTTGGGATCGATTGCTAAAGACTTCATCATGATTTAAGCATGTAAAGCACCCCCAGACTTCTAGCAGGCACATTGGGGTTGCGGTTCCAGACACGGAGCACAGACGGAACCAGAAAGACGTAATGGAGTTGAAACTTGATCCTCGCTTTACTTATATTTGTCTCAGTTGCCGTCTCCTGACGAATTCTAGCCTACATTTGCTAAATCTTAGCCTGTTTATTCAGTTTTATCTGGTTTTCCCATAGATAATCTCCATGCACTTGCTGACTGAGTCCCTATGTTTATGCATACCAGTTAATGGAGTATTTAATTCCTTTCAAATACACTTGGCAGAAGAGAAATGAATTCATCGCATGTGTGAAATCGAAAATATTTCAAGAAACCCAAAGCTGTTTTCCCTATCACATGCATTACTGTGTTGATTTAGCAGCATGTAAACAGTACTTATCGGAAGTTACTTGGGTTTATAAAAATACAAGATTTGGCTAATTAATGTCAACCAAAATCTTGATATGTTGGTTCCCAGCTATCCATGCGTAGAAGAACATATTCGATGCAAAAGAACAAGGTACCTGTTATACCCACAGTGTTAACTGTTATAACTAACTTTCATTATGCCCCCACCCCCCTTCAAAAAAGGGGAAGGTAAAAAAACCGAAATGTTGTAAATTTAACTTATGTCTAGATGTTTATGAAGTGCCCAAATAATGGTTTGAACCCTCTGGAATCACCACGGGGATATCTACGTAACATGTGCAGCAAAAGAAATAGATGCTTTTGTAATTGAGCAGACTTTAAAACAAACGCGATGCATTGGGTGAAAATCTGAACGATGTTGCACGTGGTGTATTGCACTACGATCTTTAAATGATTCGCTCCTCTGGTTTCGCTTTAATTGCAGATGGTGTGTGTTTTTTAGGAATGTCTATTTCATTACTGCTGTTTTTGAAACGATTAGCGTTAGATCAGTCATGAGAAATATCTGCGGTATATTATACATGCGGGTTTTTACTAGGTCACACTTGTAACCCGAATACGGTAGCTAATGCGAGTACCAATACGTGTAGTTAACGACGTATGGCTAGTAGAGTATTACGATGAGATCAAACCTTGGTTATATTGATGCCAATTTCATTAACTATCTTGGGATAATGTTACACCCATGTATTCAAGAGTCTTGCCTGTATTCTCATTAAACTATTGGCCATATTGGACTGGAATCACCAAATGCATGTGTATAATATGGAACGATATCTGTGGTATACATGTAGGCTTTCCTAAATTAGAGTTTAGGGTCGTCTTCTAGATTATTTCACTAAATTTACTAATATCACGAGTTGTCAGTTTTAGGGCAAGATGAAACCCGCAACATCCGTAGCGCTGAATGCTGCAGTAAACTTGCGAGCACCGGCTGATGATTTTACTTAACTACTATCATGGTAACTTTTTCAGAAACCGGACACATGTTATCAAAATACACTAGTCAGAAGAAAGCTTTATTGAAAAAATAACCCGCAATGTTCTTTCAGTTATGAAGTATGGCATCCAAAACTGCTTTACCATTTTTTTCTCCCCAAATCTAGATGAAAGTTGTGCCATCTATGCCATCTGCAAAGAGGGAGTAATTTGTGAGTTACAGCCGCTCCGAGACGCGTTACTGGGCTTTGAACATTCCTGGCGTAATCCATTAAATCGTTTCAATGAACACCCTTACTGTTCCTCCAGATTGCGGCGGAAAGGATACGACTTCTCACTGCAGAAGAAAGTAAGCTAGGATCGGACCTCGACTTGCCAACTTTTGCGGAAATTTATTACCTGATGTAAAACGGAAGGAGTAATTCAAGAATTGTTTGAATGGCTCGCACGTGCATATTATATTATAACATAGAACGTGGGATGTGGCAGGGTTGTCTTCTTTGCCCGGTGTGTTTTAGCTGTTTAGCCGCAGATATACATGTACTTGTATTTCACAGTGAATGAAGTTTGATGCAGGGTGGAAAGTATACGATGGGTGGCGACGTTCCTACAGTACTAGTATGTCCTAGAGGTCGAGTAATAGCCAATCTGCTGAGTTCGTTGGTACATGCACGTAAAATATAGCACTCATTGATATTAAAGACGAACATAATCTCTGGAACGACTCGTATGTAGGATATTATATTTCTAGAAGCTGATGACAGTAACAGAAGTAAGAAAAACCCGAGTTCTATGCTTTATATGATCCAAGAGAGAATTAGTTTATGATATCATGTTTCGTCAATGCTACTTACTAGTATTCATTGATGTACATACTTGAGATATAGTACTATACAAAAAGTCTACGTCTTGAGGCATAGGACTATATGTTTTATTATTTTCTCTTAAATAGCTTATCATACACTTTGAATTATTTACCAACTCTCGACGTAATCAGGTGGCAGTGTACAGCGATTATTTTCGGCGTAATATTACAAGTAATGTGTTCCCGGCAATTGAGTCCATTTCAGTGTTTCAAGGTCTGTTATGTTAGGTAGCGGCAGCCATTTTTTTCTTTCGATACGACACATTTTATTTTAATACATGTATATAGTGCTTATGAATACAAACATAATACAAAAAGAATTATGGAAATATCATTAAAACTTTTTGAGATATGCCGTTTTGAAGTTCATTGTCAACGAGTAGGGCCATCTTGAAATGTTAATGGACCATTTTCAAACAGCCACTAAAATCACAAATACTTATATACAAGCCTCAGTGTCTCTGATTTAGTTAACTGTTATCAGGACACCCGGAAAACATATATATATCCTGAAGGAATAATGATACGTTTGAAAATAGCACCAAGCCAAAATCTCTGAAAAACACATTTCAAAAATGG
>JAUTBZ010141895.1:0-27961 GCA_032361785.1 Lepetodrilus galriftensis | reverse complement strand
ACTATAGGTGCTAAATACGACCGAAAAAGTCAGGAAACCGCTTATTTTGCCGTCTTAGTTAAAACAAATCCATGAGAGCATATCCATGGACCCCGCTATACTATACTAGTTTGCTAATTTGCTTCGCAACCGAAGGCAAGGCATTTCCCGACTTGCAGGCAAGTACTCGTCGAGTAATTCAACATGAGTACTCGAGTACCAAATATCCTACCCGTTTCAGCCCTACTTACTTATTCACTCCTTCAGCCGACTGTTGGAATTCACAGTTCTTGCCTTCAAACTGAGGATATTTGGCAAGAAAACATTCCCCGACTCAAGATTACAAAACATGGTCTAGCTGGAAGCCATAGTAAAATCTCAGCCGTCATCAGACACATTATTGTATTTCCATTACCAAAAGACATCTAGACGACTTGAATATTTTCTTAGTGTCCAATGAAAATAATTCAAAGTAATGCCATTACAATTTACTTAAGAATATTCAGAGATTTTATCTCGTACGTAAGATCAATACACACAGAACCTTCAGGCACTGTAGTAGAAATACGGGAGAATATTCCCAAGTATGCTTACTTTCAAATCCAGACAGAATTTCCTTCAAAAGAGAACCTCTTTATCCACATTTTATCTTGCGTATTTTCCCTCGCTTCAATGTACAATTATTCGCGAAACAAGACGACAGTGCATATCAACATACTGCAGGAACAGAAAACTTGCTCAGTCTGAGTTGAAGATATTCCAGATTTCGATGCTATCCTTAGGGTATTTTCACATGCTTAATCCCAGTGAACAAATAGTCCTGATTGTCACAAGCTGCGACCTTTGCTGGATCCTAATGAACAATGACTGGAAACCGCTGAAAGCAGGATATCCCAACCAATGGGACCAGGTTCACAAACACCAAATAAGGAACTTATCAGCGCCAAAGACGCCTCTAAAATGTTTCAAGATGTATGTCAAATGGACCTCATTACATTCAGCCATTAGACGTTGGGAACAGAAATAAACCAGGTTACCCGAGACAATGGAATCGCTTCCATGACCAACGGAACAGGAAAAGGGTGTGGAGGTTAGAGAACTCACGACTTTCTATCGAAAGTCGGGTCATTCCCCAAATGCAGCCAAGCTGTCTTGATATAGAGTGACGTCAGATCATGAAATTGTTCCCAGACTTTGACCCAATCGACATCACATTTCCCCTTTGCTAAGAATTTATTCCCTTTCAAAATAAATTCCCCACAGAAGATTGGCGGCACACACCAACCCCCAACGTGAGCTCCAAGTCTACGCTGACCTCACAGAGAGGAGAAGTTCACTTCCTGTTCGACAGAACTGTCTGTTTTCACAATAAACATGGTATGCCTTACGGGTACAAGGTGGCCCCAGTGTTTTCTGCTGTACCCAGCACCTCTACACCATCGCAACACTGAGCGCCGCGTGTTTATACAAGGAGCCCGCCAGCCCCAACAAGTAGGACTGTTCTGGCCATGTGGCCAACTCCAGCCAATCAGGTTCCAAACGGGTTCCAAACGAGTTCTATTGGCTTTATTGAATCTGATCAATTACAGGAGTTCAATAGACCAGCATTCCAGCGCTGCTATCAACTCCTGTCAAAACATAGCAGTAATATCGTACAGGGCAGGACTACCAGAGATTCCTTCATCAAGATATTCCAAAGATTAATCGAGATGGTGAATCTGGTAGCCAAAAAACACACGATATCATACACTGATTTCTATTTCAATATGGGTAAAAATAGCATATATGATGATGTTATCAGTATTATTATTATCATCACCACCTTGTCACACTCTATTTTTTAAGAAATCTGGCAAAGTTAACAATTACAATTGTTCAACTGCTAAAAACCTGTGCGAAATTGTTCGGAGATTGGTAATTCTTAAAAAGAATTAACCGATAAAACAGCAGTTTTACAAAGAAATTGGATAGAGTAGTGTGGTGATTTCATGAAGGATGAACCCTGAAACATTGCTTGATTTCTTAGAATAATTCCATGGTTAATTTCTAATGGTATGCTAGGTAATGTCCAATGGTATGCTAGGTAATGTCCAATGGTATGCTGTCCAATGGTATGCTAGGTAATGTCCAATGAGAGGCAATGTAATGTGAATGGGAACATCTGGAGTTGAAAAAGGTACCGTACTCATATAGATGATGCCCATGAAGATCAGCCTCTTAGCCTAAATATTCAAGACTGTTGGAGGAAATCTCTCACAATAGTTATATGTGAATTAAACAGAATCATACTAACAAATTTCATTAATGCATTGCGAATTTCAAATATTAGTAACATAAAAGTTTGATTTGAATAAGTTCCCCCATACATACTTTCATTGGTTTCATCGGTACACTTGCATTACACTGACACTGACAGGGGTTCCCCAGAATGTACACTAAGCATATTTTCACGGGCTTCTCAGTTGAAGCAGCAAAGGTGTCAAAACAGGTCTCTGTGATTGGAGCCTCCAAGACAAACAAAGGCAAGTGTTAAACAGATCTATGGGAGACCAGTTCCAACATGGCATGTATTGCGAGAGATGCCAATTAGAAGCTCCGATCACAACAGATCTCAGATGCTTGGGTTTGTATAAAAAACATCATGACCATTTCTCAGATGGGGATATTCAAGAACAACAAAATGGCTGCTCTGCCTGCAGAATTCACATCTGCCGCTTGGAAGTCTGAATTGGCGCCAGCACATTTGGTATATATCCGTTTCCATACCTACAAGGATTGTTTAGACTCGCCACTTGGGTTACAATACGAAAATATCACAGGGGAAACATTCCTTGTATCAGATAAGAAACTCTGTATTTTACAGAAGCAAACACACTGACATGAAATCTAATATTATAAATGTTGATTATTGTTTTTACAAAAGCAATTTCTTTTTACAAATGCATGTTTTTATTACACTGAAGTCTTTTGTGATACGCCCATCAAAAAATCATTATATTATGCAATATATTTGTTTTTCTCATATTATCATATTTCATTTACCAGAAGATATTGATATAACCTAGATGACAGTTATTTGGGAATCACAGGACAGGATGTAGGAAAAGGATATACATGACTTCAAAAATGAAGGAATTCCTTTACTGCTTTGGTTTATGATAACGATCTACGTAATACCCACAGAAACCTTTCAGATGTATTTCTAGCTCAAGCTCAGCAAATAGCTTCATAAACTACCCATAAACTATCTCCTAATCTATATAACTCATTACATCTAACTTTTTAACTATTTAATAATTATTGTACACGTCAACATTCAAATCGGCGCTTGCCAACTTCAGCATGTTCATGTTCGAGGGATAACGATCACAGATAAATTACCCATTCACACCTAGGCTCATTTCCACAAAATTCAATATCTGATTTTCAAATTATTTTTCCCTACAGGGGTTGTCTATTAAATGCAATAACTTCTCGATAGCAGGTTATGGGTCAACACACTCGCAGGCCATGCGGCAATGAAAAGCACAAGTTGGGTCACTTCTCAATCATAATTATGAATGGCCATCAATCACGGCGCCTAACAATAGACCTGTAGATGAAGATGGCGGGCAGGACGCTGTTCACGTTAGTTTCAATCAATCACGGCTAATGAGAGTCATCATCAAGCAATCTTCCACTCTTTGTAAAGGGGAGATAAAAACATGTAACTATATCCGGAACGCTGTTCATAAACTGTCCACACATGGCCGTCATTCTGGTCCAAAACCTAATAACGGTGGCATATCTAGCCAGCCACACACAATTCACAGCTTTATCAAAGCATATTAAGTTATTTCTCGCCAAACAAGCACTAATTTGTAATGAAGATCTAAATGAGTTGGCAGATGAGCCAGTTTTGTGGTATACATCTGTCCAATATCTAGACAGAACATGCAACATTACAACAGAATACACTGCAATGCAGTATGGCTATAAGAGGTAGTCACCAATTATTGGTGTTAAAGAAAGAACTGCTAAAACCAGATGGCACCACTTTCAATTTCCTTTTTTTATATTGGATTTAATATTTTTTTGTATCCCAAACGTAATTCAATATATGACATGCTCAGACTTTACATAATTGCAATGGATTTGCTTGCAAATAAACACACAGCGTGTTTTAGTCTTTGTTAAATTGATGAATAGAACAGTATGATAATGCCACACACACACGTAGGACTGAAATACAATTACTGTGAAGCTCATGTGACTTGTCGTATGTTCAAGTGGAACCAATATAATTTATGTGATAAAATATATCAGGAGTTAAAGTGTCCTATATGTATTTGATGATTAAAGTCAACAAGAAAGTTTCAGGGTTAGGATTAGTTACTTAGGGAAGTTTCACAGTAATAGTTTTCAGTCCTACGTGTATAACAATTTTGAAGGTAATCTTTGACATGTCATTGGCAGTAGTGAATCATTAAGTATTCATCAGGGTTGTTCTGTACACAATTTCCAAAAGGTAACCTTAACTCCAACCTTGGTCATAGACTACACCATTGCTAACGTTGGGAGTTTATGTTCTCTTAAGAGTTACACAGTGTCCTACATACAGCAAGTCTCCAGGCATTTATGACATATGTCAACAGCATAAAGAACTAATCAGGTTCAAACAGGATAAAACTATAAAAAATACATCCAATTCAAAACAATCTCTAATCCTTATCGGAACCAAATCAAACCAAATTTGTTCCATGCATCTCTGGTCAAGCTTAAAACACTAGAGAACAGTACTAACCTGTAGAAAGTACAAATCCCAAATACTTGACAAGGGTGTAATGTTATTCCACCAGAAAGAAAGCAAACAATGGCGAGGAAAGGCCCCGAGATCCTTATCTCGTGAGAAGCACCGTAGGTGAGAACAAACACTATTACACCCTAATGATATGAAACTCGATATAAATCAATGCACAGGACTTACTTTTTGATTTTGATGGCCGAGGGTCCCTCGATTCGCAGACTTCTGATTGGCTCCTGGGCGGCGATGTACGATTGTAATATGGTCGGGGTGGCATTTCCATATATGGACACGGACAGCTCGTAGACACCTGGTCGAGAGAACGCGTGCTTCCAGCTGGAAGGAACACAAGAGAGAGCTGTCAATACGTTTCATCTCCGCCAATCCGCGCGGATACCTGCAGACCCCTGCTGATCCCTCAACATCATCCCACGCAATGCCCCGTGCACAATGGGACGAAAACATGCAGATAAATATACAGTTATTAGCAATGACGATGTCAATGTCAGGTATCATACCATCCTGAGCACAACTTATGGGATAACACAGGAATCGTACAATGTTCATTGTGTTCGTGTGTGAAGGTCTTGATGCCAACTATCGCCAGAGCAACAGTTGCCAACCACTGGCATACAACCGCACAGCCATCATGATGAAAGAATGGTTTTTGTTAATATGGATTTAACGTTTTCTAATAAAAAATATACAATATGTATTATAATGAATGTAAAAGTATAACATATAGAATTATTCTTTGACCATAACCTTTGACCATGACCATGACCACAATACAAATTTTAATTTTGGATAAAAGGAGATATTCCCGAGACACATCCAGCAATGAATATATAACCATAATGTCTGTGACTTGTCAAACAAGGATCATACTGATATTTCTAAATACCATAAGGGCTTCCAACAGATACCAATTTACAGCAAAGCAAAAACCAAAGGCTTGAAATGTATAAAAAGGTAATTAGAATTGTAACATGTTCAAATTCAGCTCTTTAGATGAGGATGTTCCTAGGGTTCTAGTACTTGGTGACCTTCAGTGACCTTGACATAGACTAGCGTGGAACACGGTAGAAAAAGGCCTCACTAGTATTTTACATTCCACACTTTTACAACGTTATTTTAGACCTCACCATTTTAGACAAATGTAAAACATTCAGAACATGGCAGCAGAAAACAGAAAACACAGTAACTCAACCTGGCTTTAAAATGCCACTACAAATAATTGAAAAGTTTTAATTTTATGACAAGTACATATCTACATGAGACAACGACCGTGCCCTATGCAGGTGGGGGTCATGGCAGGTGGTTCGACCTCTGACCTGTCGGGGAAAGGCGGTTACAGTCGCAGGTAGATGTCAGGTGTACATCAAAGTGCTCATTAACGCGGTATTAACACGGTCAACATGGCCGGGCGGCATCCTCGCAAACACACAGCGCGGTCTTCCATCTCAACACGGAGTCTTAAGTCATGAACTTTGACAAAGTTTAAAGATGAAAGTTGTACTTTTCTGTTCTGCAGCATGGGAAGGCACTTTGAGGTCTAATTAAAACAGAGGAGCTTTAGTAAAATTTGTCTTCTTATGAATTTACTTTGTACCACTAAAATACAACATTGGCTGCGATTAGTTCATACCTTAGAAACCAAACTCAATAACGAAGTGGTTAAAATAATATATCTTTTTTTTTGTTTGTTTGTTCATTTTTAAAATTGATTCATAAATTAAATAAATGACAAAATGGTTTATTTTATATTTTGTATTGCTGCATGAATGGAATTATTAACAACTGTGCGTAATAGTTCTAAATATGGCCTGTGGCTGGCATAAATGAAGCCAGGCTGACACCCGCAAACCAGCTTTACAGCCATGACGGACATTACATCACAATCATCTGTCAGTGCCCGGTCTTCTCATCCACTTATAAACATAACTTATAGTTTGGCATGAAATGCATTGAACCCACTATTTCGTAGATTATCTCGATAAATACTTCATGGAATGAAAAACAAAAAAAAATCCATTTTCTAATTTCATTCTACCTAACCAAAATTAAAAAATAAAAAATATTGCACGGGTAATAAAATATCTGTTTATATAACGATCACCAAATATTTTGACTAAGTATTATTTTATGCAGAAGGGCGACGGTCGAAAGAATGAACAGACAAATAGGCTGAATTTGCATGTGCGGGTATGTGAAGAAGAGCATCAGCATGTGCAAATCGAGCCTTTTTACCCGTCGCCCCTATTTGGTGGCAAACAGCATTGTCAAGATTTACAAATGAGCAAAATGAACTAATACTTGGCCCCAGTAGGTACTACATTCCCACAAAGTTTTACAGTTGAGTTTTCGGCATAGCAGGCATGTACGAGCCGACCACCTGATGACACCTGTCTGTCACCACTAACGACCTTATGACACGGGCATATGCAGAAACACGTTCTCCATCAAAAACAGCGTAATACTACATCACCCTGTGATCATAGCATAATACTACATCACCCTGTGCTCATACCATTGAGGAAGAGCACACAAAGTAACAATAAACGTTATCCTGTCCATTCATTCATCACTGCATACTTCACAGCACTTTTTTTTTTTGCTATGAAAACTAAATATCTTAATAGTATGAGATAGTCCTTTGTGTAATGTGAGAACTTCCAAATATCCCTTTCATAAAGGTCGTTATTTTTTATTTAATTTTTAAAACTATGTTATTATTGTAATCTTAACGAGGTTCGTACATTTACCATCTACCTGAAATCAACTCTAGACTAGCTAAATTGCGGTTTCCTGAAACCAGCCTTTCCAACAAATAGATGTTTCCTAAATCCAGCCCAATAGGTAGATTGCATGCAGTTCAAGTCAGGAGCCTCAGGTATTCCCATGTCCCCATGCCGAGTAATTTGTAGCATGGTCGAATTAACAAACGCGAACAACTCATCAAAATTCACTCTCACAAAAGTTGATGAGGTGAATGTATCCTTAGAGGAACATTCTGGAGTAGACTGCTCCAGTCGTGCGAGTGTCTTTGTTCACGGCTACAATCTGTATAATTAAAACGACACAGGGCGGAGCATGTTGGGGATTAAAATGGCACTTGGACAACCTCGATACCCAGTAAATTACATACTTAATTCAGGTCACAACCTGACAATTTTATCTAGGAAGGTGTGACTTTTATCAGTCAAGTGCTACGCCTAGGCTTTCCTGATGGGAGATCTCTCTTCCCCATGCTTAACCCTTTCAATGACAGAACTCATTTAAAATTAGATGATTAAAACTACCCATGTAGTTTGTCTGTTATAATGACTCGTACATTGCACAGAATTAGAATTTTTGTTCAGTGCTGAATAAGGCATTATCTTCAATACAGACATTCATGTGTACCTGGGTCCTACTCAACAAAATTATAAAGTGTGACTTTTGTACTGCTATCATCAGTTTGTGGAACGGGTCAAATAACTATGAAAGTGGTGGAAGGTTTTCGTGTTTTCGTGTGAATCAAGTTATAATGAATATTTCTGTGATCTTCACAATCATCATTGACAATTGTGAAGAAAATAATCTGATATATAATCTAATTGTTGAAGTAATTCAAGAAAAACACAACACTGTTTTATTACATAAGAACAAAAGTATATTGCAAAAACACACAACATTCACAAATACTGATAAGACCATATTAGATGTGTTCTATTTGATGCTAGCTCCACAGACAACTCACCTCAGTTTATTAAAGATTTTTTTGACGGTGCCATCAGAGTACTTCGCTGTTACAGCATCAACCTTCTCAAAACCCTAGATTGGAAAAATAAATATGTAACAATTACCAGACAGAAATGGATGCCAGGAAACACATCTCTGTATCGAACCAGAGAATATGTCTTCTTTTTTTCAGTTACATTATGAAAGATATAGATAATAACCCATGAGGTTCGAGCGACTACAGTGCCAATGTCATAATTTGTATAATATAGAGACGGCATAGTATCTCCCACCCCCCCACCCCCCCCACCACATAAGTATAAATCTTATTGTGTTACATTACCTACAACCTAAAGAATGTGATAGCTTCAGAAATGGAAGACTTGTAAAGGCATAGGTGGCAATAAAACATGATGGTCCAATCAAACATAGAGACAAGGAAATAATTTGTAGCATCCCAACTATGATACTTATATTATTAAATGAGGACAATGTTCATACAGTGACAGAGGTTTTACCCTTTATTACAGTGATACTACAGAAGACTCTTAAGATAGAGGGGATCCTTCATTAACTATGTTTTACAGTACGATTGATGAACCAAGGCTGATGCGGAGACAGAAAAGGGAGGTAATCGCACACTAGACAGTCTCTATCTTCGGTCCATCAATTCGTAACCTTTGGTTTGCAAGCCAGTGCAATGATCACTGTTCTATTTCCAGTGTGGGGTGAGCACATGTAGAGCGCGGTCAGAGACTTCTACTTACAACTAGGCTGAAGTGCACCTCTTCATCTGTCTCTACAACCAATGGATGCTGGAGGAATACCTCAGCAGGTGCCCTTTCATGAACCCGTACCTCTAGTTGCTTAGTAACAGAATCAACTGAAAAAAACCAAAGCAAATAGTCCTCAATCTTTAAGTTGAAACAGATTTAGGTAAACAAGAGAAAGGGCCCCTTTCTGCCATCAACGGAGAACCCTTTCAGGGGAAATATCTGTCAGTACTAGGGAACAATGAACTCCACCCTGTACTAGGATTACAAAGTTCCTACTTCCAGTGTACAGGCCTGTACGTACTCCCTGTGCCGCCCCGCTATCGTGACTCACGGCAGATTAATCGCAGTGCGGTACTACAGGACATGTGTGCAGCGATTTCACACGCTGGGGTTAGGTCTACAACACTACATTGATAACCAAGCTGGGGATAACCATGGATCCGGTTAATGACTAATGTTCATCAAAAGTACATCAAACTTGACATCAAACACGACATTATTCAAATTGGCACATACTGGAACTGCATGTATTTATTTAAACTTTGGGCTAAAAATATAGAAATTGGTGTTTCTCAATGAACGTTTTAAATTAATTTAAACTCAGGGCCTAATTTTAAAAATGTTACGGTAATTATTTAAATAAAAACATTCATATAAAACATTTAATTATTTTTAATTTATTTAAGCAAATTCCAACAAACAAATTTTGCTTTAAATATATCACAAAACCAATTTACTATTATGCAGATGGTAAAAGAAAATATCCAAGTTAGTGAATAAGAGGGAATGATGTGCAAAAGTTGTTATTCTGAAAATCAGTACTTTATCATTTTTTTAAAATTATTTCATTTCTACATGGACCATATTTAAAAACATATATATGTTAAACATGCAATTATTTATGCTTTGGATAATTGTTCAAATTGAGGATATACATGTTTATTAATACATAGCACTCGTATTTCCTCACAGGATATATCACTGTACAATAGCTTCCGTTATCGGCAAAGGTACACAGCGTTACTGTTCCTAAATAGGTGTGGTTAGTGGTGTGGTTACAGGCAAGTAGATTGTTTCTGCCAAACAGATCAACCTATCTGTCATGCAATTAGACATGTCATTCTAGACGGCAATTGTCATGCTTGTAGGGTGTGGTGTAACATTACTGAAATATGTCAGGGTTTAAATTTAAACATGCTAAACCAGGTATTTAAGTGAACAATGAATTGCAAGCACAAAGCATATAGTGTGGTGTACCAAGTAAATGAAATATCATATTATGTTCTACTCAACTGCATTGTGATGACAAAATACTTTACTTTAGTACTGTAATTATCAAAGGACAATATATTTTTTCAAAACATAAATTTGCAATTAATAGATAATCAAAGTAATTAATTAACTCATTTAAAATTGAGTTTTATCACTAAGTAATTGGTTTAAACATACCGTATTTATATATTTGTTTAATGAATTAGGATTGGTAATCAAGCCGTAAATATGTAAAGCTTATTTGTGACGGCTCCTTGGTAATTATGTCAAACTTTAGATTTTTAATAATTATGTAAATATAAAGATTCACGTAGAAAATACCCTTGGATTTAATTATTAAAACACATTGACAATTTCTGTGACACAATCATAAAAGTAAAATGACAATTTCTGTGACACAATCATAAAAGTAAAATGACAATTTCTGTGACACAATCATAAAAGTAAAATGGCAATTTCTGTGACACAATCATAAAAGTAAAATGGTAGGTGATAGTGCACGCTGATCTGGAATGCACTACAATACTAGAATACTGAAGTGCAATGCCAGAAGGCACCGCCTATTAGTATTAGTATTACACTAAGCCTCCAATGGGTTAAAGGTATCATTTCTCCCAGTGTTACCAGTGAGTGCCCCCCATCAGAGGTGTGGGTGGCGTAAGGCTCAGGTATGTTGACACGGCGCACACACACCAGCCACCAGGGTACTTGATACAGGCCTCACACAGAAACATTCCCAGTAGAAAGTATGTGCAGACACCAATAGAAAGAATGTGAAGAAAACCGTTTCATATTCAAATTTCAAGGTCATTATCCTCTCCTTTTTTCTCTCATAATATAATGTCTAGGAATCGTAGTATTAATTTCATATTGTTTAGCAAAGGGATGGGGATAATTGTTATTTAAAAATATACTTATAATTAGAACAATCTTCAATATTATCATTATTGGCATATTAAGTATTTTGATGTGCATAGTACTTAGTCATTCAGCCTCATCCATGTGTTGTTCATTAGGCAAAATGGATTATATTACCAGGTTTTAAAAATATATCATACTGAATTTAGTCATTGCCCCGATTGTTTTTGCACAATAATTGATGTTTTAGTCTCCTGTCATCATGAGTAATCAGTAATAAAAGTAATTGTCCAACAAACAAAACAAAAATAAAACACACGAACTAGATAACTAGATATTTGTTTAATGTTAATAGCCTTGGCCACTTATTGTGACATATTACATCAGTGTTCAAATTAATAGGGGGGTCCGGGGGTCATTTGAAAATCTGCAATGTTAAAGGTATATGTGTGACCCCCTGAAAATCACAGATTTTACCACCTTAACATTGGGCCTATGGAGAATGACCCCCCTCATTATTTCGAACACTGTTACATTGAATACTGCAATATTAACTGCAGGTTCTTTTAATTGTACTTTATTGTAGAAGTATTGGAGGAATGCATTAAATAACTAGAACACAGTTTTTCAATAAATCGTGCCAGTGATGGTATGTTCTCAATGTACTGCCTAAGAAACTCGAGAGCTTAAAGTCGGCAGCTATTAAGAAAATAAATACAAGACCACCCCAGAAGTAAAGTACTGTCAATGGAATACTCAGAAACTGGTATCAAAGGGATTGGAAATGGAAGCAAACTGAACAGACATACCAAGAATGAACACCAATGCCACTGTAGTGGCAGATGGAATGAATGATGATTGGGGGAATGGGGGAATGATTGGCAAGGTGGGATTGGGAGACTGATGATTTACAAGAATAGAATATGGAAACATGATTGGTGAGATGACAAGAACAATTACATTGGATTGGAAGGGAATAGTAGTGAGATAGGACAAGACAGAACAGTGACTAGTGAGATGGGACAAGACAGAACAGTGACTAGTGAAGGAGGACAAGACAGAATAGTGACTGGTGAGATAGGACAAGACAGAATAGTGACTGATTAGATAGGACAAGACAGAATAGTGATTGGTGAGATAGGACAAGACAATAGTGACTGTTGATATAGTACAAGACAGAATAGTGATTGATAAGATAGGACAAGACAGAATAGTGATTGGTGAGATAGGACAAGACAGAATAGTGATTGGTAAGATGGGACAAAACAGACTAGTGACTGGTGAGATAGGACAAGACACAATAGTGACTGGTGAGATAGGACAAGACAGAATAGTGACTGTTGAGATGGGACAAGACAGACTAGTGACTGGTGAGATGGGACAAGACAGAATAGTGACTGGTGAGATAGGACAAGACAATAGTGACTGTTGAGATAGGACAAGACAGAATAGTGATTGATAAGATAGGACAAGACAGAATAGTGATTGGTGAGATAGGACAAGACAGAATAGTAATTGGTGAGATGGGACAAGACAGACTAGTGACTGGTGAGATAGGACAAGACATAATAGTGACTGTTGAGATAGGACAAGACATAATAGTGACTGTTGAGATGGGACAAGACAGGTTAGTAATTAAATTGGAAGGAATGGTAAATAGAAGATGGTAGATAATGGCGATATAGGAGATTAGATGAGGGTGACTGACATCAAACTGGAACTTACCCAGGTTCCTGAGGGTAAGGTTGACATGATAGAGACCGACTTCAGGAAACACCTGGTGGGTGACTGGTATCAAACTGTCCCGTAACACTCCACCAGGAAACAACCATGTGTAGATTAAATCTTTCCTGGCTAAAACATGCCCTGGAACAAATCAGACAATACTTTCTAGAGCTTAATGTGGCATGAATGCAGGGCAGAAATAACCTAGCTTTCATATCGGTCTTGATCTGCTCACAGTGGGCTGGTAACAGTCTGTTAATGACAAGATCTTGCAATACAACGTTTCTGTTTTCTGTCTAAAATTAATATAACACAGTATTACCTCATTAAGTGAACCACTTTGGCAGAGTAGAATATGTCAACATCATGTCTAAATAGTATGACCATCATTAATTACTAATTAATATTTACATTGCAGACTATGGTAGATTTCAAGGAATACTCATAATATTAATAAGTGCATCCTACCTCTCTGTCTGGCAACAAACACAGTTGTCCTTCCTTCCACAGCATGACCTTGAACGTCAACTTCAAACAGCCCAATGGGTTCCTGCACGGTAATCTCCACGCTATTGTTGGCACTGGACACGTTGTTGGAGGCGAACACTGTTACAGGATACACACCTGCTGTCAGGAATAGGTGGCCAACGACATACATATACGGGTTACTTTTTATCTTGGGGTCAATGTATCTACTGCATTCTTCGCTGTGTTCGTAGTTCTTCTCACCGTGCCCAAAGTCAAAGAGAATGTGAGCATGGCAATTACACGCTGGATGTACGATGAAGCAGGTCGTCTTGTTGACGAGAACTTCGTGAGAGGATGGGAGGATATGCACAGACATCATTTCTTTTTCTGCATATATCGGCTGTCTGATAGCGGACACCAACCTACTGACTTCATTCCAAGCCATAACACTGACATTGTACGTGCCAGCCTGATTATACTTATGTGTCACGATGGACGTTAGGTTGTTCATGGTGCTTGGACTGCGCGTATTGTCCTTGAAGTTCCACTTGAAGCCGACATTGCTTCCAGTGTCGACCCGAGCCGTACACGTGACCTCCTGATGCAGGACGGTGTGATCAGACGGGACACACTTCACCGACAAACCAGATATTAAAGTCTGAGCAGATATCTGTGCCGTGGTCGAGACGGAATTGATCAGGTTTGAAGCAGTGACCGTCAATTCGTAATTCCCTGGTTCAATAAACATGTATGCAAGTTGCGAATACATTGTAGTGATGTTATCAACAACAGTTTTATCTTTGTCCACTATTGTCCAGACAACGCTGAGATTCACAGAAGACTTGAATAAAAACAGGAAAAACTTTGCAGTCTCATTAACAGTTGCTATGCCATCAATTTGAAGCTTTGGTCCAAGCAGCTCGTTCTCAATAATCAAGTCCTGTTTCAGAGACATCTTCAGGAAACCAACATTGTTGGTGATGTGTATCTGTGGTGTAAATTTGCCTTCAAGAACATACGTGTATTCAAACACAATACTTAAGTTGCATCCTTCTCCATAGCTGGCCGCCAAGACAAATCTGCTCGAGGAGGAATCATCTTCAAGAAGAAAGCTTCCATTTACGAAGGTGCGATTTTCATGCTCTCTCAACGACATTTTCTTTTCTTGACCATCCCCAAAGTTGACTCCGAGGAAGGTATGCTGTCTGGCAGTGGTCTCCAGGGTGACCAGAAACCGAACCGGCTCACGAGTCCTGCGGATGTACGTGTTCTCTTCAAGGTCAAACGTGACATCACCAAGCTTGTGCTCCATGACAACCTAGAAGAGATGAATAGCATTGGAGCAGACATGTCACTGACATTAAATATCATCCTAATATCATCCTAAATACTAATCATACTACCTCTTCTTTAGTGCAAATGTTAGTTAATATCCCTCTCCATCTTCTGTAAATTCTGATTATTTTATTTGATATTTCAAATCATACTCAAATTCTATAATACATGTAAGCATATAAGATTTTACCTTACTATGTTTCAAACTCACTATATTGGAGTTCAAGAAAAATAAAGCATATTCAACAATTTCAATTCAACATAATGCAATTTTGAAAGGAGTTGAAAAGATAACAATATGCACATTGGTTTATGTTTACTATGACTTCCACATTGACAAAAACAGTTCGTGTTTACTATGACTTCCACATTGACAAAAACAATCCCATAGATGTAAGCAGTTGACAATAAACCTACATAGAAACAACTCCCACACATCCTGCAGAGAAAGGTATTTTTATCACAGAGGTATATACATGTCTATTTGTTGACAGTAGTTAAACTAATGACGTCTCTGCATGCATGTTAATCATCCTAGAAACAAACATTACCTCTGCCATTAACCATGCAATTACTATTTAATCAAACAGTTTTGTCATTAACTACTTTGCATGTGTGCTAGTGCACTGCATGACCTCAATATAAAACAACCACAGAGTGAAGGTTAATTTTATACCTAATTGGGTATCAATCTTTATGAACGAAACAAGCATTAGATTGAACGAATGTCAATTTATAGCCTACGTGCTACAGTTGTAAATTGGAGATTGTAAAATTAAGAGATTTGACTGAAAATTATTTGTCTAGTAGCAATTATTTTAATTATTATCTAGGACATTTTATTATTGAGTGCAAAATGAGAAGAAATAAAAATGTTTTATGAAATATTGAGTAAGAATGAATCATGAATGAGAACAATCTATTGCATATTTATTTTAAGATTGCGTGTCTAATCACATCATGTGCATCCTATTCCATGGAATCCTATGACTCACTGGGTTATTATGACAATGAGTAATCAAGCTACAAGCATCCTATGTATTCATGACAAAAATAGCTATTACCACACAAGTACTGCATTAGTGTATATGTACATGATAAATAGAAGCTATTTAAAATTTTCAAGTATAATACAAAACCAATTAATCTTACTCAGTAATACAAAGCAGGAAACTAAAAATGGATTGAATTAATGCCACTAGATCTGAATTCTAATCTTTCTAGCATTAAAGACTTGTACGTTGGCAATACCTTTATATCTGCGTATGGTACAAACAAATATCTAGATAGGGCCCATGTGGGCTCTTTTCAGTTTGTTTTTCTTTCCCCCCATGGTATCAAACACGGCTGTTCATGTTTGCCATTTAATGTTCAACAGTCACACATGTTTTATATTTCCTATTTACTACATCAAATAAGACAATGTCCCAAGGTTATGAACATTTCTTGAGTACAATTTCATGCTAAACTCAGATTTTGAATTGGAATGTGAGCACAAAATTTGAGTTGACTATAAATTCATGTTTCATAATCTCAATGCCAGACCAATTTAATATCTTCTATCCTGGATCCAATTGTAATTTATTTATTTATTATTCAGAGGACACCACAACGAGTTTAAACAAATATTTGTAATTATCAAAGTACAGATTTAACGTAGTAACAAATTTTGTTATTGATTACAATGGTTATACCAAGTCTAGTATTATACAGTAAAATATGTCTTTAAAAAAGTCTGGAATTACAAATAATACAAGTAATATCTGTTTAACAATGTCTTGCTGTAATAAGTAAAATTGTCTAATAAAGCCTGGCACTACAAAGTAAAATGTGTCTAACAAAGCCTGGCAATAAAAGGTGTACACATGGTACAATGTGTCTAACAAAACCAGCAAATAAAGGTACACATGGTACAATGTGTCTAACAAAACCGGCAATAAAAGGTGTACACATGGTACAATGTGTCTAACAAAACCAGCAAATAAAGGTACACATGGTACAATTTGTCTAACAAAGCCTGGCAATAAAAGGTGTATATGGTACAAGGTGTCTAACAAAGCCCAGCAATAAATGACAGGAACTCTTAGTTAACATGTTTCTGGACAGACCATATGATCTTGTTTTGGGGAAAACTGTTATTTTTATATCTATGGTATACTGTTAATGCCAGCAGTCTAGATGATTGGGCCCAGTGCTGTATTTGTGGATTCAGCAGATTGTGAGCCTCAGAACAATGTGAGCAGGAGTGCATGGTGATCGGGTACTGAGAGAATCTATCAATAAATATATGGAAAAGAGTGCGTTTATTTGTTCATCTGGACTGAGAAAACAACGCGTTCCATTCACTGACCGAGTTCCCTGTATGATTTCCAGTGCAAGGTCTTCCAACATACGATACTGCTTAGGGTTCCACAATAAATATTTTCCAAAGATTCACATTACTTTCATATATATGATAGACTATATATGTACTTGCAAGCATTTTATATGTACTTTTATCTTTGAAATAAAGCATGCACAATATATTGGACATCATTAGTTATGAATCTAGCTATAATTAATAGTTGTTATCCATTGTGCATTCACTATTATTATTACTAAAAGAAATACATTCAAAATATAAATTTGATAATTTTATTATAAATATTCAAATAATAAAATCAGTGCACAAATGCATTTTTTTTAAGGATAAAATACACATTTGACAGATGGAGGTAGAATTATGATGTCCAGCAGTAGAGGAGGTATGAAAGACAGAAAGAGAGAATGTGATGTATATCTCAGTTACTAAGCGATGGACTTGACAGTCTAACCAATGCTAGTCTAGGAAAGGAGTCCAGAAACTGGGAATAAATTCAAAGCACATAACAGTCATACCATTCTCAAAGAGGAAAAGTGGCAGACACCATATAATATGTTTAAATGGCAGAACTACCAGCAAGTACTTTAGGGGAACAAGCTGATTTTTCCACTACTTTTGTAACAAGCAATGCATCCAGAGATAAAGTTACGGATTCTTGCACTCACCACGTCAAGGTGCTTGTGAAGGATGCCATAGTTGTTACTGACGGACACAGACACTCGGTACAGGCCTGTCTCACTGAACACAAAGTCCTGAAAAATAACAATCAGAAATTAGTCCAAGACTAAATAGGAATAAATAACAGATACAGTTGTCTCATCGAACACAAAGTCCTAAAATGCAACAATCAGAAATTAGTCCAAGACTTCAGGAATATTATAAATACCAGATGCATTTTCAGCCCACATTCAAAACAACCAAGAACAAAACAAATTATTCTTTTTACTGAATGTAAATTCAGATATCCTCAAGTGTATAAATAGAACATATATATATTATAAGTGACCACTAATATATTATGGTACAGGATTCCATACACGACATGACAAGCACTCAAGACAGGGCCTAAGGGATTTACTGGGGCTCCCTATCGCCAGGAGTACATGTACATAGTCGCCCCTTGAAGTCTCCGAACTGACAAGACACACTCTTGAGTTAAACTAAATCCAAGTTTTATTGGATAATATTTTATGCCTGTACATTTGCTGCCTTCCCAGGGAGCTGGTAAATGTCCAGTAAATAGGGCGAGGGTCAATTATCAAGGTCATTAAGCCAGGGACAACGGTTTATTGGTATTTATAGACTTCACATCTTCGTAAATTACCTGGTAAGGAGACACAAATTTGAAAATATCTTAAATTAACAGATTCTCAATTTAGCAAAGTTGTATGGTATTTTGTGGTAAGAAAACAGAACAGTCGACTGGGAACTGGCACATGTATATATTAGTATATGGGAAATTTGGTCTTAACCAAACAATCTTTTGGAATAAATCAATGTACTACATCTTTGAACACTAAACAGATTGTCATAAATGTGAAGGAAAATGTTAGTTCAATCAATACCAAATAAACACCATCCAGTCTGCATCATACAAGCTATCTTTTGAAAGTTATATCCTTGTTGGATATTGGCTGCCATAGTTGTGTTGCCAGGCCCGGCTGAGTGGTATTACACAGTTACCTGCGCCACGACGGTGGGCCCACTTTATCCCTGGGTCAACAACGCTACAATAAATATCCTAGCAACCCGCTAACCATAATCTCCCCTCAAAATCCCGGTCCTGTCAAGACTAGCTGTTCTACATCTGCATTACGAAGGATACAAGTATCTATCAAAGTAGTGTCAAGAAAGTCAGTCTAGTATGTCCTTCACCAATGCTGTGATATAAGCATCTAAAGATAAAACATAATAATTATGAATTCTGGCTTCTAAATTTAATTTTATATGAAATCCAACAAAAAATTACAAATACAGAGTTTTGTACTTGGCAGTTTTCAATGTGAAACTATTATATGTATTATATATTATATGAATACATTACTGAGGCTAGGTTTAATGTTGTTGTGTTACATCACAAAAACTGAAGAAATGATAGTTCCAATTAATTGTTCTTATTTTCCTCTTGTATGCAGTAATTCCTGAATTTCAAAGACATTAATATGTATTTATAGTTAGATGTAGCACCTCTCAAAATATACTAGCTCTACAGAACTAACATTCTTTGTTATTTACATATCTAACATTAAATAAAGTTTCTTCTTATTTAAATAGTTGGTCGGTCGGTGGGTTTGTGTTATTATTATTTTAACAATATTCCTACTATTTATGCATTTTGAAAAAGGTTTATTCATAAAATGAAATAAACACCATTTGACACTTTCTCACAAACCAGTCAGGATGGGGTGAACAAACCAATTAATATTTTAACTTGGCTATCTACACATGTACAATCCTGTCTAAATGGTTTAACCTTCTGATTTTCAGACAAATGTCTGCAAAGATATCAGATAATGGATGTAGAAATGATGGGTAAAGTAAGTCCAAATGTCGTTCAAGGACCATAACCTTCCTTACAGAATATTTCTCAATACAGATTTGGGTGGTGGGTGGTGAGTGGTGAGTGGGTGGGAAGTGGGGAGCGTGGAGTGTGGAGTGTGGAGTGGGGAGTGAAAAGTGGGGAGTGGGGAGTGAAAAGTGGGAAGTGGGAAGTGGGGGGTTCAGATGGAGATTATGGGGTGGAGAGGGGAGATAAATATATAGTTAGCAAACATTTTATCAGACTAATAAAATGTATGCAGCCAACATGCACAAACAAAAGTGCTCAATGAGGCTGTATATGTGTCACTTTCTTTGGCGGAAATGTAAGCAGTTCAGATTTATAGACCTTGTATGGATTAATTTACTGATAAGCCGTCTAATGCTTCTCACCTGCAGAAGTCACCACAATATCCGGAACAATAAAATTTAATTTGAAAAATATTTTTAAACAATACTGGAAAACATTGTATGAAAATATTAATATATATAAAGAGGCAAGGTTTTATCACTTACACTAGTCACAGCAACTACTGCATACAGTTTGTTAATAGCCGTGAAATTCAATATATTTATCTTTCAAATTATCAGAAAATAATAAATGATTGACCTACTTAGTAATGTCTTTTTAGTTTCACAAAGTTGATTTAATGGTATTAATTAAACATAAACTACCAAAGCTGCAATGACAAGCAAACATACCTTTCCATGGGCTCCATGCTACACCAGTTTGAAAACTATTCAATGTTAGCCGCTGTTGATAGGGAGGCAGGTATCATAAATCATGAAAAGGATTTACGTCAAGATTTAATGCAAATAAATTAAAATGCTACAGAAATCCCTTAGATCCTACTCATAAAACCAATCAACCAATAGGGAAACAAGTCATGATATAACTGATCTGGCTGATCCAATCCAAATGTCCGTTACATTGAAGCTGGCGACTCCAGTTGGTGGCTTCTGGTTGCTAGGATATTGAAGACAGGAGATCAGAGCTGCACTTGTCCCACAACATATCACCATCTGTTCACCGATAGAGTTGTCATGGCCTTATCATTGAAGTGTGAACACAGCCACTGTCAAAAGCACAAATATATATGGATGTGTAGCAACCAACGAGATACACTCCAGTTATACATCACCCATGGACCAATATGTCATGTAAAGCAATACTCCAATCTTGTACTTATTTAGGAACTTACATGTTATAGCTCTCTCTCTGACAGCTTAAACACAATCAATGCTTTAAGAGGAATCTCAAGCTGCCTTCAACATGTTGAAGCTTCACAGTAACCAAAATTGTAATTTACATGTGCATATCCCTATTCTACATTGTATATCATCGAGTCATGTGAATTTCTCATTAAATTGAGAAGTATGTCATAAGGTAATGAATATCCAAATCCAGATCAAATGTCCAGTTTATGTGAAGTGTATAGGAGTTATTTGTGGGTACAGGATCATAACGTCCAAATGGCAAGCATAATGTCCATACTGTCAGAGATTCATGGACATTACTGTCAGGATGCCATGCCAGTGACATCTTCCACCATGTCCATGAAGACATTGTTTCAGTCCAACTTGGAGGAATATCTGATAGACGCATGAACATGTCTGATAGACGCATGAACATGTCTGATAGATGCATGAACATGTCTAATAGATGCATGAACATGTCTGATAGATGCATAAACATGTCTGCTCAATGTCACACGATTCCACGTGTATGAACACATCAACCCTTCAAAGACTTGCAAGTTATATGTCACCCAAGCTAGCAAAGAACTTGTATTTTAACCTTGTTTCAATGAGGGTTTTTCTTGCACTAAGTATTGCCTGTATTTATTAGATATCAAAACACGTAAGGATTACATAACAAATAAAGCACACTATTGCTAAATGTTGCAAAGTTAAAGAACAGGAGGCGAAGTATGGTAGCCAACATATAATTGCCAATTTCTTGGAACACCTAATTCCTATATTTCTCTTAATCGTTACAGTGAATAATAACAATAAACTTTTAGTTTTAAATATAGTACAATAAGGAAGTGCCAGATACCAACTGTTTCCTGGTGTAGCCAAGTCATAATGAATGATTCTGCACATGAGTTGGCCATGACGTCACATAAATCATGAACAGAACAAGGCACTGATTTCCAACTTTGAAAATGTGTCATAAAATATCAACAATATCTATGATGCACTTATCCATTTGCAACAAGGATATTCATGCAGGATAATTATAATAATCAGCAGTTGTAAATTATATAAAATCAGTGTTACAAACTTGAAAGTTAATTTTTTAATCAATGAAGGGAAATAAACAAACAGCTGTGGCTCATTCCAACCATGATCAAACGTTACCATTCTGGGTCGGTTGGGCGGTAGGAATTTTAAATACTGTTAAAGTGGACTCATTTTGTTTCATGCAACAGGATAAAGTTAAATTGTTACCTTTGAACTACATTATGTCTTCTTTCCAAACAGAATATTTGCAAATGACAAAAACTTTTTCATTGACTATGAACAAGATGTGTACACAAAATGATTATGAAACAATGGAGAGATATTGAAATCTAGTTGGAATTGGCCCATACAAGTAGAAGCTGCCACCTGACTACAATGGATGTTAACAGACACTGTGTAATATATTTACTGACTACAACATAGGTCTGGCCACTCCATGTCTAGTCCATGTTTATTTTTATGAAATATTCACATATCATGTAATGGTATTTAAATTTCCAGAAGATCAGAATTTAATCAATTACTAGTATACCTGTATTTTTCATGATACAATTAAAATGTTTGTCACATTGCCTAAAATATTAACAAATGTCTCTTCTTAACGGAAATTTATTTCTAATACGTTGTGCAAATACATAAAATTTAAATAACAAAATATCTAAAAATAATCTAGGAAATGTGGGAGAAAAGAGATGTGGTGATGCATTCTACATATTTTATGAAGATTGGCACTGAAAGTTTTGACAAACTTTGATTTAGTTTGGAGTTAAATCTAGTAAAAGTAGCATGTTGCTGGTCATCATTAAAGCGTGGAACGCCACCAGATGTACCCAGAGATGCTGTGTACAAAGAAGCTCTAAGTTACTGAGGATATTGACATCACACACGGAACATGCACATCGCCGTACAGAACGTTTCAGAGCCGATATTTTCACGAGACCGCGCCTGACACTTGGCGCCCTGGATAGACGCGACTCGACTCCATTTAATAAATTCTCCATTTGCTGATAAGGGCTGTATTTGCTAATGATCTCAAGTGGCGGGATTCTCGATTGGGATATTTTTAGTATTGATTTCAGACGCATTAATTTCTCTAGTAATTGTACAGTGATATCATTTTCAGGCGTGTATCACTAGCCAATCCCCTAGTCCGCCAATACAAGTAGACTTAGGCACGAAATTCACACACATTTTTATAGTGGCCAATGCACCTCATGTAGCAAGTAATTGCATTAATGCAGTATCTTCCCAGCCAGGCCAACCTTGTTAGAAAAGTGGAGCATTGGTGGATAATTGTCACGGAATCATGGTCCCAAGAAGTTTTGAAAACTTCCGCAGAGACAAAAATCATTTCTCTGGTTTCGAGAATCAGTTGATGGGAAAAAAATAAGCTACTAAAACCAGACAATGGGCAGGTTTGTGCATTCTGCAAAACTTAGTTCATCAGAAAGTTGAAGTCTTGCAAAGTTTTACATTTAGCTGTATCCCAGTTGGAGGCAACTGGAAATACCAAAAACACGTTGGAGTTTAATTCAACACGGTGAAGATAAAGGGTTCTTCCAAAAAGAAAGCTGTTCTGTTAAGATGAAGGCTCTTGCAAGATAGAGGTTATCTAGTAAGTTTGAAGGCTCTTGAAACATAGAGGCTGATATATAACAAGTTTGAGGTTCTTTCAACATGGAAGCTAACCCAATTGACGGTTCTTGGTATCAATTCCAATGGCAAAATGAATCAATAGATGCCAGTTGAACACCACTCCTTGGAAACATTCAAAAGCCTGCGCGATCTTCAAACAGTTATAGAATGCTGATAATTGAAAGAAGTGCCTCACTGTAAATTAATTACCTTCCTACAAAACTTTAGACATCATTACCTTTCAAATATTAAAAGCCTAAATCACTTGCTACAAGGTGCTACTTGGTATACTGGTTCATAATGACCAAACATAGCACTAACTAGATTTGTGTCTTAAAGGGAAACTAGATTAGGACCTTTCAATCCCAGCCTTCAGTTTGCTTCTATTAGATTGGCCTTTTCAGGGATTGGTATCCTTAGTTTGGACTGCAAACATTGGGGGGAGACCGGGGGTACCAGGGGATGTAGATACAATGTTGGAACCGCCTCTAGCTAAGTGTGTTTAGTCTGCAGGAAGCCTATACCCTGGGGCCTCACACACAAAGCACATGTAGTGATCACATGCACATAATGCATGCAGTGATCCATCCATTGCTTCGCAGTTCCAGCAGCATCCAATATTTTGGTAGTTAGATATGCATTCAATTTAGACGTTGAGTTACAAGTGATCCCCATTCCACTGGGTGTAGTACAATCTATATGCAACATTCCTAACACTTACACAGAATCATGCGGTCAGAATTACTTTAAAATAATTCACTGATGATGTGGATAATAACAAGTGGTTTCTATTGCTGCTGTTGCAGTCAGATGACCTCCTGGACAGGATCAGTTGTCACAGATGAGAACATTCACACACTGGACTGAATTGTAGCTATCCAAAGATGTAACTGTTTACTCTAATATTGTTGCATTGACTGGTCTACTGACTGGGACAAATTAATAGAATTCTTTAAGAGATGTAGTGTTTTAAAAACTTGTATGAGTAATATTTAATCACTATAGTTGAAGTGTATCAAAATATTCCACTATGATGTATATCAGCAGCAAAATATTGCAATATCAGCAGCAAAATAATGCAATATAAAGTAATTAAATTATCACCACTTTCTGGATCAAATATAATGGGAATTTATTGGGAATATAATGGAATATAATGGAATATAATGGGAATTTAACACATTAGCTGATGTCCAAAATTGTTTGAAAAAAATATGGATGACATGGTGGTCATATCCCATGGCTAAGATCAGTTTGTGAAATGTGTCCATGCCGTGGTCAATCAAGGAATCAGGGTATGATTGGGGCTTCCATCCCGAGATTGGGTGGCATGGAGACAATGGTATTACAGAGGAGAGTGGGAAGCACTATGACGAGGTAAGTATCCCTCTTGACCAGTCAAGTCTGGGCAAGAAATGCTAACAAATGTCAAGTTTACAAATGGTTGTAGGACATTTCTGACATTTGGAACCTGTCAAATCACTGACAACCAAATCTTAAGAACAAAATGAATCAAGTGTTGAATAAAGTATGTTAATGGAACCATTGGTTCAAAAGTTGTACAGGAATCGTTGTAACAATAATTGCTATTGGTGATAAAAAGTATGCCGATATATTTGTATTGCTATCTTTTCATATATGGCATCTATTCTTTACAGAGCTAGTGCCAAGAAAGTGCTGCCAGTGAGTGAAATCAAGTATTTGTTTCAAGAGTAACCCCAAACATAATCCTAACTGCTCAAGTTTGATGCCAAGAGGTGGCACAAACTGTAAACCAATACGACTTCTTAAAGTTTTTACTAGATTGCAATTTGGCTCAGTAACAAGAACAGCTAGGCCAAAAGAATTAATGAGGTTGACAGTAAATTATTTATAAAAAAGATAATATGGCACTAAAGCTCTGCCACATGCAGATATAATAGGACAAGTGCTATTATCCGGAACCGCGTTCTTATCACAGAAAACTAGGAGAAGAGAGTTATGTCTGTGTCTGACTCCCCCACAGCAGCGATTATCAGAAACATTGTTCGCCCATCAATTTAATTTACTCAGCCCAATTTAAGCCAGTGGACATGGCCAGGAAAGCTTTCACTTCTATTGCATTTCATGTGCGGAGGATGGTGAAGTAATTACGTCCACCAGAGTGTGCCATTGATCAGGCCGGGGAGATATCCCAGACTTCAACTTGGGATATTTTCAATATCACCAAAATTACTTTCCATTGATTAAAGGTTGGTTGCATTCCGGCAGCGAGAAGAAGTCCACGCGACCAGCAGATGGTAAGTGTTCAGAACACGCCGATAATTTGAGACTACCTTTCTCTACCCATGTCTTCAATGTGCAATCAATACAGTGAACAGAGATCGATAGCGAGCACTTGGGGAAGTGCCCAGATTATAACCTTCAAACATAGGATGCTCCTCGGACTTTTCTAAAGACCCAAAGCCAGCAAAGTTAAAGCCCCCATTTCAATACTCACTCACAAATAGCCTCCAAAGGGAAACGTCCTCTTAATTGAGCCATCTTTGAGATTGGGTCGTTTAAGTTTGTGCAAATTAAATTATTTGACTTACAGCTGATGAATTGGTTAACGAGGATCAGCGGCGAACTGAACCATTGTGGAAATGTTTGAGAGTTTTTCCGAGCAAAACAATTATGATGGTTGTTTGAGTGCATGTCGGTTAACAGTACGGACTGTTCAGTGTTTGTGAAGAACTGTCCCAACTGGTCTTTATGCCTGAAGAGGTCGTTTAGGATCTGCCTCTGACAGGGCCAGACTGAGAACAAGTGATTATAGGGGACCCGCCTCATAAATGATTGTTAACTTCTAACTGTGATAAGATAAATTCGCCAGCTTCTCTTTGATTTGCTATCCCAGAATGACCATAACCATGGTTACAGTGTCATGAGCTTAACTTACCCACTCAGTAGATGCTGCAGAACATATAGCATTGTGGTGGGGATACTTGAAGATCTTGTTATATAAAAACAACTTCTTTGTGATATGTCGTTAGGGAACAACACTTGAACATGCCTTCCAGACAAATCCTGGCATGGCTGCTCTCCAATGCTCTTGAAAACATTCTTTCTTCCAAATCCATTTACAAGTTTGATGGATAGTGACATTTGGGCAAATTTCAAAATCAATTTTGCAACAGCGTACATGAAATTGAAATATTCTATTGATCACTTGAAATGAATCACTATAGCAACCAAATTTGACAAAAGACATAAAATGTACATTTAGAAAATTATGTAAATTTTGTTAGCTAATATTTGTAGCAGGAATTACATTAGTGTGCAAGCATGCCATATATTATACAAGGGTTGTCTTCAAACAAGCACTATTCTATACCCTTAAAGAAACGTTTCTCCTTGCGTACGAAACTCATCAATAACAAGTGACTCTTAACAGAAAGCTACAATTAAGACGCATTAAGCAAGACACCTTGTCTGATCCCTTAGTTGGCAGCCAAATACTGCGTGCATCTGGGACAGTACAGGCTGGGATAAAACCATCATGACCTGATGAAAAACACTGGCCAGAAGAACTGTACTAAATATCGATAAACTGAATAAAGGAAATGGTGAGAAAATATTTGGATTAAATCTCTGCCAATCAAACCAATAGATAATATTTTTGCACTGTGAATGACAGTATTCTCATCATCCAATATCACTCAGGTTTTGGAAAACGAAATAACGCAATTTCCATGGTAACCACATGAAACCATTTATTTCTGGGAGCCGTGTTTAAAGTTGTTGAGCTTTAGCATAACAATTCAATCTTGACTGTATCTACAATAATCAATTGTACAAGAACCTTTTTTAATACTATAATGAAATTTCTAATGTATATGTGATTACAATCAATACCTTCTTGGCAATATTGGATTCCAAATCAAAACATGAAACACTTGCAAATCAAACTAAAAACATACTTCTAAAGGTATATAAATCTAATTATTGCTCTGATTCAGCTTCGAGTGATAATAAATCAAATTTAAAGTAATTTTCTCTCACATCATAACAGTGATCGAAATAGAGCCTGCCCGGAGGTCATTGTCCCCCTAAATTGTCCCCGGTCCCCCTAAAGTTCCATGAGCTGTGCCCGGATGACCTCCTTACTTTTGGAGGACTTCCAAGTGCAATCATTATTTGATTATCCGAATAATCTAACACTACTGTCCTGAACTTAATAGTAGCATTCATGAGAAAGGATAGAATCAGAATTCAAAACAAAATCGAAAGGTCTACAGC
>JAUTBZ010141884.1:0-12700 GCA_032361785.1 Lepetodrilus galriftensis | reverse complement strand
CTGGGTGAACAGAAGCATCTCGAACTAAGCCACTTGCCTAAGGTGACACCACAAGTTTTTCAACCGGGGCAGGAACATAATTATTAAATACAATTATTAAGAAGTTCGATCAAGCACCAACAGATCAGAACAGAACAGAACAGAACTTATATTCACTCATTGTTTACAACATCATGCATCATGTGAGGTACAAACTTCATGCAATGTAAATACAATATAGGCAGAGGGGTTTACATGAAGACGTATATTTATTACCAGTGTTAAATATCGTGTAAATAAGTATATAAATATATAAAAACGGATACATGGTAGGTACATTGTATAAACACAGACGATTTGGAGGAGTGTGGCATTATACAACGGGATGATGACAATATACATGTCTTTCAATGTAGGCCTATTTCTTGCACGAAACTGAATTAGCAGACGAAATCTAAATACACTACTGGTAGAGTGCTTATAAATTATTATTTTTAGTGACGTACAATTTTCGTTGATTTATGAAATACGGGCATTTGAGAATAAATATAGTATTCGTCACCGCTGTCCTTGGTATTAAACAGTTTACATAATCTGTTGTGGATAGGTAGCCTATATTGTTCCATCTACACACCAACGGGTACAGGTTATGACAAGAAGTTATAAATAGGAGTCATTTTACAGCTAAAGAACATGGGAGAACCACATTTTATCAATGCGGTAGGAACCTTTTGAAGAATTTGATATTTCGTTTAACCATATTATATCTTCCAATGTTCGTATATATTTTTAATACATAGATATAGGTCATGTACATACACCGTGCAATAAGTAAGCACATTTTATATTAAATTACTCATAAAGGTGTCTATAAAGAATGCGCTTCTCACCACTAAAAAGTATGCTTTTCAATGAATATTATATATATTAAAAAATGTCTATATGGGATATTTATTTATAAATACATGTATTTATAAAAAGAACGCAAAAAGAAATGTTTCACCAATATGTTGATATTATATTCGAACGATAGTACAACCCTATCAAGTGCCGCTTATCGATATTAAATTAATTATTACTGATAACAGTGAACACTGCTTTTATGATTTTAAATCAGTGTTTATCTACTATCTAGTCACATATATTATAACGGCAGTTTCTTGACAATTCAATTCAATTTATTCTCGAAAACCTCCAAATTTTTCTCATGTACCACCAATTAAAAAATAATAGTGGTCAACAAGAGGCATGTGATAAAAGGACATATAGCGAGTCAAAAGTACATGTATAGTGATTTTGCAAGAGAATATACACCATATATAGATACACGTGGAAAAGTGTAGCGGTATGCACTCAAATAAAAACTGTTATTGAACGCTGTTAGAAAACTCGGTTATCCAGCCAAGTGGTTTCATGGGGAAAATATTAGCCAATCAACGTGAGGAATTTCAGTTGGCGCGTTCCGAGTTGTAAACATCATGGCGGAAGATGGTGAGTGTACTATCACTATATCTAAATAAATGATCATGCAGGCCGTTTGAAAGCGTTTACTGTAACGACATTTCACAGAATGGATACCACATATATCCTATCTGACTTGACGCCAACATGTAGTTTGTAATTATAATAATATTCGATTAAAATCAAGGTTAACATAGTGAAACATGACCCGACCTGTTTCTAATCGTAAATTATGACTTTCCAGTTTCCTAATTGAGATTTATTTAGATATGTCTCCATCATCTCTGCTAATCATGACTATGTCGATTTGGTGCTTTATAAGTACTATGTACAGAGCACACACAGTTTCGGAGTTTCAGGTTATTGAATAACGTATTGATTTCTTATTCTTCTAAACGTTTTAACACTGATGAATTTCTGTTGACCCTGTATATGGCCGGGTAAGATAAATACTTCATTATACTCACATGAGTAATGCAGGCACTTTGATACTTATGCCTTATATGTATGAAATTAATTAATTATTTAAAATAGAGATGAGATTTTTAGTTGAGCAACACAATCGCCCCATCTTCTTTCAATGTCGATTATTATTGACAGTTTCCTAGTCTCATGATATGGATGATAGCTTGATACATAGTAAACATCTTATTTCAGTGGAGCTGGGTCAAGATTCCAAATTCAGAGTGGATCAACTGCTGCAGGAGGCAGTCCGTCAATCCAAAAAGTGAGATTTCCCCCTTCCAGTGTGTGTGGCAATTCATGATAATGTATTCCAGATTACGCTCTCACCGTACTCACTCACAATAATGCGGACAGGTTGTCCACTGTTGTTTCTGGACTTAATAGAAACAATAGCAGACACTTCGTCCACATTATTGTGAATGAGTTTACAAGAGTGATCCGGAATACCCATGATCCAGATCTGCAGTCTGCCACACTCACTGAATTGTGATCAAAACGTACCTTTAAAACTTACTGGCCAAAATAATGATACAAATAACAAATGTTTACAAAAAAAAACATGAATTTATACTGGCACTTAGCATTGGGAGAAATAACCGGGCCAGCGGTAATTTCGAACACTACACACACTGTATAATTTATGTTTTCAATTATTACAGCATAAATCACTTATACAATTATCATTATGATATATAAAATACATTATTTCATAAATGTAATAATCACAAATAATCATGAAAAATTATTAATATCATACATTCTATTTCTAGAAATTATTCTCATCACATAAATGTATGTGTGAAAACTTTCCTCAGCAATGTTATCTATAAATGACAAATGTGTCACATGATCAAGACCCAGGTTAAATATGTATGTGTTTTATTGTGTTCACGACATGATTGTTGCCTTCCTTCTTATTTCCAGGGATGCTATAGATGTTAAGAAAAAGAAGAAAAAGAAAGCTAAAAGTGGCGAGCAAGATGACATGGTAAATATTTAATTATGTATAACATGTATGTAATCTAATGATTATCGAAGTGAAAAGATAATCTATTCATCTGTTGTGCATTGATCAGACTGCGAGAGTACATATGTGTATGACGTCAAACTAGGAATCGGAGACTATATACAGTGCAGTGTTTGAAAAGAAAATGTTATTGTGTTTGTTTGGAATACGTGTTTTCAGTAATACTATATATCATCAGGGTTAGAACTTAACTTTAAAACATACTCACCCGAATAATGATTATGATATAAATAACAAAACATGACATTTTTACTAGCCTGTAGCAGGGTTCCACTTAGGTTTCAATTTTTTAGAGTCCAGGGGACGCATGTTGATATACTTATCACCAATTTTTTATTAATAAAGTGCGTCCAAACTTGAAATGTGTGCGTATGGGACGCAGGATTGCGCGTTCGGAGAAACCCTGCTGCAGGATACCTTTAATATTAGGAGAAATGGATCGGCTATTTTATCAGTGTTTTCATGACTATTGTTTTGAAATAGTTGGTTAAAGTGCATTTGTTAACATCAACTGGTTTTTTTTGTACTCAGCTTGAACTCCTGCGTAAGGGAGAAGGGGCGGGGCTACACAAAGACCGAGACGATGCCATTGAAGCAAATACATTCGATCCTGACAACAGTAAAATTGGGAAAAGTAACAAGCGAGTACAGCTACAACAAGAAGAGGAACAAAGTAGGTCATTTCAATCATCAATAGTTAGTATTAAGATTGGTATTTAATATTAAGAATATGATTGGTAACACTTTCCATATTGTTATCAGTTTCCAATCAATAATCGATAAAAAAAATTCTGGAAGGTAAATCTTCTGTCGCAGTACCATGTTGATCCTGGGATTCAAACCCAAGTTGGTGGATTGTGAGTCCAACAGTGACACTCAACACTTTCAATTTTCTGTTTTTCAATAGACGTAACAATCAGAGTGCATAAACTTAACACACATTGCATAACAATGGTAACACTTTATTTGTAGATGAAATTGATAAAGCAAAGAAAGGTAAAAAGAAAAAGTTACCAAAGATTCTTGACAGAGTTGAGGTAGTCGATGAGACTGTAGAGAAAAAAGTGGTTACCAAGAAAAAGAAGAAAAAAGTTGAAATGGCGGATAAGTTGATTCAAGAAGCAGTAACAGCGGTTCAAGAGGAAGTATCAGCGGTTCAAGAGGAAGTATCAGCGGTTCAAGAGGAACTATCTGCCCCAGCCGAGACCACACCCAAGAAGAAGAAGAAGAAGAAGGTGGAGATAGCGGAGGACGTTTTGTCAGGAGCATCATCTCAGACAGAGGTTACTCCTAGGAAGAAGAAGAGGTGAGTTCAATATTACATCTCAGTAACAGAGGACCATTCCATATTAAAATGACAGCACTATGAGCATTGTAATGGGCTGTGCATGCATATAGTTAGCTGAGTTAAGATTCTCATGGAGCTACACCAGGCCCCGAGATTACGAAACCTTTCTGGGTACGTTTTTGAAATTTTGAGCTCAACTCACATGCTATGCTCAAAAACATGACGTTGAGTATGAAATCGTACTCAGAAAAGTTTCGTTATTTCAGGTTCTGGCCCAGTATGTTTGTTCTTGCTCATGCTATACATTATTCATTAGTGTATTATATCATTGTCTTGTTCCTTTTATTTTGCAGAACTAAGAAAACAACAGAGGAAGAAGCAGATACCCCGGCCGAAGCCCCAGCTCAAGAGGAAGAACAAACTCCTCTTGTGTCACCCAAGGAGAAGAAGAAAAAGAAGAAGAAGAAAGGGACGGAGGAGGAAGGTGTGGGTTCAGGAGAAGAAACAGCTGCTGTGAAATCTGATGATCAGGTACAAAAGTATAACGAGTCAAACTTTGGCGGGATTAACTTTAAAAAAAAAATTATAATATGTAAATTATATTCTTTGACTACAATATTTGTTTGTAAGGATGTGTACATGATTTTAATTTACCAAAATAAAAAATAAATTATAATAATAATAATATGAAAATGTATTAATGACTGGTGGTATTTTTGTTATAGGGAGCAGGGGACGAACCTCAAGCAGATGAAACCACTACAAAAGATGGGACTAAGAAGAAGAAGAAAAAGAAGAAAACGAAAGAAGGTTTGTTATTTTTATACAGCACCATTCCACATTCAAAAGCAAAGACCTACATGTCGTGTGAGTATGTTCAGAACACTGTTCTTTCGGAGAAATACAGTTGATGATTGCAAAGCTATGCTGTTGTAGGAGAGGATGTTGTCAAGGAAGGAGAAGCTGCCAAGGACGAGGTTGCAGAGGAAAAGGTTGCCGCACCCGACATCCGTGACGTCAGAGATCGTGGAAACATTCTTGGCGTGACGATACATCGCACGGACAAGCTGCCGAATGACATCCACATGCTACATCCGATGATCCGAGTACACGTGGTGGACGAAACTACAGGAAATTACCTCAAGAAACAGCAAGAGTTAGTATAGACATGGGAAATTCAAATTATATTGTTTAACCCACTCTTCGTGGCATCTTTGTTCTTTGTGGCATCTCTGGTTTCCTTCAGCAGGGATAGGGGTTAATAAGCTGTAATTCCAGTGTTCTATTTTTGTATCAAATTTCTTAAATTACGCAGTGAATATTCTTTGGTTTTTTTTATGCCATAATTATTTTGAAAAGGTATTCTTGTTTAGAATGGATGTATTTTTTTATAATTTGCTAAAAGCAACTGTTGAGAATTTAATGTTGAATGTTCAAATCTTTGTATTTTTTATATTACGTTTTTGTTTTAGCCCGCTGTTAATGATTTGACACCATGTTTAATGGTTTATTTCTCACTGCTGTATATTTATGCCTTGGATCACCCGTACCAATTCCTGTTTATTAATGTAGAAAGTAATCTAAGTTTCCTTCTTTCAGGTCTCGGCCAGTCACGTCTTACTACGAAACCAAGCGTGAGAAAATGGACCACATTATCCCCGTCATGACTCAGCCATTTGACTTCAAACAACGAAAGTAAGCAACATGGCATACACTAATGTACATGTGTCATATTTACACGAGTGCTATAATTGAAAATGTCATGTAGTATATAAATTAATCTTCTTGTCATCGTGTATCACCGTCGCAAATGGGTGAAAGATTCCCGCAGCGACGTTAAACTCCATATTCACTCACTCACTCATCGTGTATCAGTCAAAGATTCTTGCTGTGAAATTCACCAATAAATTGAATGTTTTCGGCGAGCTAGTATATTTTCCAAAGTTGTCTCCCTTGGTTCATGTGTATCTTCGTCTTATTTTGGTAAAATAATTTAAAAGGACTCATACACTTGGAAGATTTCACCTATGCCCATTTTTATGATTGGTCATATACAATATGTAGAGCAATATTAGCAAGAATACATTCTTTCAGGCATGAAATGCCATGCAAACCCATCGAAATATGCCGTTGTACTTGACGGATGTAAACAAATCGTTTGTTTTGAAAATGGCGATTCATTCATGACTTTCATCTTCATTGTTTCAATTGAGTGAGTGAATATGGAGTTTAACGTTGCTGCTGGAATCTTTCACCCATTTGCGACGATTCATTGTTTCAAGCACATGTCACTATTGGATGGCGTCACATAGCAACATAAGCACATGACATCACAATAGCAACATTGCATTGTCATGTTAATCAGCTGTTCACCTAACAGTTTATGTAAAAGAAAAATTGACTGCCCGAAAAATTAGCATATTTATCGATAGCAGGTCATTTGTAAGGAATCAATCACACTATGTGGTATAGGATCATCAGCTATATAACTTTGATTTGTGTACGAGTCACTTTAAAACCGATAATATTTAATAAATGGGATGTTAGTATGGTTCCTAATCAATGGAAGACGCAAATGACAAACAAGAATAGATCTAGTTTTGACAATCTGTATAAATTTGGCCGAGTTTGTCAGCACATGCTAACATCGAGTTACTCCTCATGTGTGCAAGATGACGGGCACTCACAATAAAATGACTGTACCTATGATCAGGTGAACACGTCCGGGTTCCTTGTGGATACATTTCATATATTAAATGGAACCCATTGAGAATGCGGATGGAATGGGTTGTTTATGGATATTTTTTGCATTTGATTGCCATATGCAAGAAGCCTAGTTCTGTCATTTTCTTGGCACTTCATGGCACCAAAGTGTGTAATCCTCTCGGTTCGGTTCAGTTCGGTTCGGTATGTGCGGACCGGTTTTATCAGTATACTGAGTACTAGTACAAAGCCGTAATCTGATGCGACAATAGCTTTGCTTTGTAGGTGGAATTGGGTGTCCAGTACTCAGAAAATCAACACGAGAACGTCAAATGCTGCTGGTAAATGTTCAGATCGGTCCTACGTGTATTAGTTTCACAAGCATGTGTGCAGTGCAGGTATCAAACGAAATGTTATGACGCTACTTGACACACTTTTGGCCCAAAGTACCCATATGGTTGAGCATCTCCCAGGTTAACTTCATTCTAGTAATCCAAGTTTGTGATATACTTCTAGTTCTACGCATGAGAATTGCACAAGTTTACCATACATGCATTGTTTTATATACTTAGGTGATAGACGATCACACAGAAAGACATTTGCTACCAGTATTTAGTTGATAATGTAGCGGAGTTTTGTTGACATGTCCGATTTATCTATGTGTTGCGTTTAGCCTAGGGTCTCAACTACAGTACGTTTTGTACTATGATTGATATAACTGATGAGATTCTTTATTCTATTACGGTCAATATTGATTTATATATGACATCCTGCTTATTTTAAAAGAACAGTAGAGAGTTCTAATATTTTGAGTGCCTTTTCTCCCAGAGGTTGAAAGTGTTTATAAGTGTCACTTTCAAGTGACAACATTCACATACACACCAATATGGCGGCCATTTTCTCAAGCGACAGCTGCGAAAATGCATAGTAGGTAGTTCTGCTGCTATTTAGGGATACAATACGAGGCTGACTATGCAGACATATATTACCTTTATTGAAGCAATATCTATGACTGATTCTAAACTCAAACAATGAAATAATAATGAAATGTATTAAACAGACCGCGATCCGATGTCCGAAGTCACAACAACAAAAAAACAGAGTCAGTCGTTGAACAGTTTAAATGATGTACTGTTAACGATGATCTATTTGAATAAAGCAACTACCATGACTACCTAAATTGGTGATAGTGCAGAGTGAAATATTTGGTAGTTCATATTCTAAGTAAAGAAATAAATAAGAATACACTCGGAACAATTTGTAAACAAAAAGATGAAATATCCTACACTCGTGCATGCATGCATGGGGTAAAAATTAGGTCAGGATAAATAACTTATGAATAAAGGAAGTTTCACACATATCTCACCTCTGATGAGTTGACATATTGGGCTTGTTTACTCTGTTCAAAAGTTGTCAACCACTGTGCCTGAGTGAAAGACTGACGATCTCAAAGTTCCACAAATTTGTGAAACGGGAACGCAGTTTTCAAGTGTCAATGGTGGTCTACATGGTCAGACCTCAGGAAATAGACATTCCACTTCCCAGTGGAACAAAATCTTAAAACAGTTAGATAAAATAACAAGTAGGCTTCGATGGCATATCCATCTGAATTGTCAGGAAAGTCGAAGAATGGTGAAATTCCCAGAACATAAAATGTAGTGATAACAGCCTTTGGTCGCCATTATAGAATCCAAGTAAGGGTTCGCGAATGACAGATACTATACAGCTGATAACTTATAACGATATACACGGTCGTCTGGTGGAAAATTGAATATCTTCCAAGTTATTACTAGCTTTAGGAGCAGATTTGTACTTTCTGCTTAAACTGCTCAAGTATGAGTACTAGAGATCAATTAAATAATTATATTATACATAATATGGCTTAAATAAAATTGGAATTTCTATAATGAAATGAACTACCCCTAAAGCAAATATGTTAAATCAGAAACGGGCCAATATTTGAAATAAAGCATAAGTTGTGATACAATATATTCATCTAATAATGTATAATTAAAATATGTATAAGAATGAATTCATAGTATTGTTTAATGTTACTTGCAGAAATTTTACAAATAATAGATATATAGTATAATTAGTATTCAATCAATTATTTTTCTGAGACTATGCCTGCAGAATACAGTATCAGAATTCACTACATAATCATTTTCTCATTCTGAGAATTAAATGTTTTAATTTATTGAAACCAATATAGACACATTCAATATCTTCATTTCTATATTTATGACCAAATTTAATTTATTCATTACTTTTATTATTTTTTCTTAAATAATACGTATTAATATTAAACCAGAAATAAATAATAATTTACTTGAAAGTAAGAACATCTCCAATACGCTTTAAAGTCAAAACCAAATAATTAATAATTTCAAGTAATATGCGGTTGTTAGGAATATATTATTAGTTTCGTATCAAGTCTGCGCCAGCTGATCGAGAAGGGTTTTCTAAAACATCCTAAAATGTCTATACAAATAACAGTTGTTTTATATGCCTAATTATGTTTAATAATATAAACTCTAATACTTGATAATAATATTTGTTACCCACACGTCCATTTAGGTCATTTGCATAAATAAAATGTTGTCTTCTCCAAGACTGTCTACAAACGGAGTCTGACGTCAAACTGAATGTCATGTGACCTTATTCGGCTGAGCTCGTACATTGGTCCTGTCTTTTATTTGTAACGAAGATTATCTCTGTAGATTCAGTGACAGTCAAAATAGTTCATACGTATGTATTGAGAATGTAATGTTCTTGCTTATGGAACATTAAGTTCTACATTAATATTGGCCCAAAATATAAGTAGGCCTATTACTAGATCTAGATCTATACTCTATAAGACCATTTCACTACTATTTCTTTTATTATAGTCTACGGGTAGGCCTATATATAGGCCCTATAGCTACTACTACTACTACTACTAATATTAGTACTATAAGTACTACTACATATTTATTTAGTGGAGGCATTCAGATTATATATATATATAGTCCTACTATTATGTAGGCCTACATATATAATAATAATAATAAATAATAATAATAATGTGCAGTTTTATATAGTGCCAAATCCACGCTATACGAGCATGCTGAAAGCGGTGTACATTATTAAACCGATCAATGGATCGGTGTGTACTCAATTCCTTCTCAACTCCCTGGGGAGTATACAACCCAAGCTGGTTATCATTCACATGTTCATCTCATCCTTCCGAGTACCCATTTTCTGCTGGGTGAACAGAGACATAATCGAACTAAGCCACTTCACTTGCTTAGGTGACACCACATGTTTTTCAGCCTGTGATTCAGTGTGGGGCAGGAACGAATCCTAGGTATCAGTCATCCATGATCCAAGCATCAGCCCTACAAATACAATTTTAAATGGAATGTAGCAGTCAGTCACCATACTTGGATGTGTGTGAGAGATAGAGAGAGAGAGAGAGAAAAAACGTCTGCTTAGTAGATTGCATACATAATAGGTATGAATTCTTACAAAATTACGAAATTAGGCCTACATGTAATATAATAATGGTATCATTCAAGAACTTCACTTGGAGTATAAAGTTTATAAATTTCATCAACTGATTTTTGTTTTGGTTTTTTTTCTTGTGTGGGTGTTTTGGGGGTTGTTGTTTTGTTTTGTTTATATATATTAATTGATTCCATACGTAATGTGAACATCCTTTAGGCTTAAGATGCATACTATTGATACATACCTAGGCCTATAGTAATCCTGACATGCGGCAACACACGAGATATATTGTAATGGGGGATTGTTATGTTGAAGTTGACATGGTTATATAACTGAATACCTCAATACCACAATAATAAGTATGCACACTTATACACCAGCGATAATGCCAGCATCCGGATCCGTCATTATTAATAATATGCCTACTGATATAGACTGCTTTAAGTTTATTTTTACCAAATGAACAATTAATTGGTGTAATATTTTCCAAAACAAACGTCACCATGAAGGTTAATTGGATATGGTTTGATACGGAAGTAGTTTCTTACAATTATTATTATTTACATCCACAAAACGAATCTTACTCATGACGACACCTTTGTATAACATAATTATCTGCCAATTAAAGATGTGGATATATCTGATAGTATTATTAAGCATCTTAATTTGCCTGTACTTGGACATTTAACACAGCAATGCAAGTTGTTTTCATGTTCATGTATAGTGTAAGTAATAGACACCGCAGTATACTGTTATGTAGACACAATTTATAGCTTTGCCTTTGCATACGCACATATATTTGAAGCACTATATATAGGACATTCTTTTTGAGACCAGTGAAAACGTGCGAGCTATCTGGTACTTTTGTCTTCTTTTTTCTTTTCTTTATTTTTAATGTAGGCCTCCTACGCTTAGACATCTTCCTGCTATAATGTCCTATACACCAATGCATGTCTGTGATTATAGCCCAGAAACAACCAGTTAAAACAGCGTGTGGTTTTATCGTTTTCTGACAATCTCAAAGAAAACATAAATTCAGATTGTCCTAGTGCTTCAAATATATGTGCGTATGCAAAGGCAAAGATGTAAATTGTGTCTACATATAACAGTAAATATAAAGGTAGTAATTAGATCTACATATTTCAGATTGTTTTTAATTCATCCGATTCAAAAGTGAAATAATATTTTAGATTATCATCCATGGTCAATCTTTATCCCGTTGAAGTATAACAGTAGGTTATAGTTGACTCCTTTCTATATATAGATTATATAGGCTACTATATAACATCCTATCATATAGTTCACGTCATGCTGGTAGTATTTATGACCTTATTTTCCAAAACAGTATACGGTACAATAATGTTATATATTAAAGCACACGAGCCATATGTTGTTCGTACATCTGTCTTATCGACCTCCATATCATAGTAAATGCAATCACAAACAGTATGGGTTTGGGGAAGATATTATTATAATAGTCGCATCTACAGCTGGGCATATATGCAGCATACCAATAGTCGTGAACAGTTGAAGATATCCGGTACGCTATATATATATATATATATAATAGTAGGGCCTACAGTAACAGTATACAGGTTTCAAAGCAAGAGTGCATGCATGCGTTCTCCAATAGACATTAATGTATGTGTGGGGGTGGTAGACCGTAGATGTATCTTGAACACTATAATGTATCACATAGCTCACGCGTCCTGGTTATAAGCTGTACTTATTTGATCCAATCCAATGACTTTTTTTTGTCCATGAACTATGTTTCAAATAATACGTACCGTATATGTAGGCTATAGTATATAGGTAGGGGCCTACACATAACACACACAGGGAGAGAGAGCGAGAGAGACAGAGAGACAGAGACACACGCAGACACCGTCACATGGCGTACATTCTGGAAAAGAAAGTAGGATTAAATATGCATGAATTCATCGCCAATATCCTGGCATTGTCAAAGGTTGCAGGTCTGAAACTAGTATTGAAAAGGCACATTTAGATAATTTTACTGTTCACACGTTCGTCTTCAAATACGAGAATTCCTATACGTAAATTTACGTTGCATAATGTTGTAGATCACTTGCTGTTTGGCAGGGTTGCTTACATTGAAATATATGTTAAACAGTGCACACTTATAGACTATCAGTATCACTTGATTAACAAAATTACCTATACGCAAGAAGTTTTGTATTTGAAGTTGAACGTGGTAACACTTAAAGGCATAATATCACAGTTGATTGACCTGTATAATGGACAAACGAATTTCGATCTGAGACTAATTACGC